>WEIU01006463.1:368235-448511 GCA_013389925.1 Aegithalos caudatus | reverse complement strand
GGCCATTAAACTTGAGGTGAGCTGTTTAGACACAGATTCTGGTGTGAGAGTGATATGCAGTTTCTCCGCAGCCTGTGGCTAGAGCTGCTAATAGATACCCAACACACCTCTAAATCTAAAAAGCTTTGCAGTAATCCCATGAGGATTCCTTACCTCCTGTCTCGGAAATTTTCTTTCATGGTGTATTTTCTTTTGCTCTCTCTGTTTTAAAGTCAAGCAACATTGTTTATGTTTAAGTGGGCTGATATTCTGGGTAGCATATGTGAAATAAAGCCCTGAGAACCTGTGGAATTATTTTAGCAACTTTGTGCAAGTTATCTGACCAAAAAAATAATCATAATTAATCCATAGATTAAGATGTACAATAAATTTAGCCTTATATCTCAATAAGGAGAGAGTGATTCTACTAGAACTAGTTAAGTGGCTCCATAGGGCTCATGGCAGATTTTCTTGAAGACTTCAGAGAGTAAAAGAGTAGGTTTAACAAGCACTACTGGAAAAATATGACTGCTAAGGCTCATTCCCTTCTGCTTAAACCTTGTTTACTGGGTACAGTTTTCTTCTCATGCAAGAGAGTCAAAAATCTTCTTACAGACCAAAGGAAGAAAACCTGAAATATCAACAGGTCTCCCAGATAAAAAGCAGCATGAGGTGGATTTATATGTTCTGCCCCTTGGCTGGACATTGACTTACTTTCTTACAGACTTACCCACCATCTGCAACAATGAGTGACTGGTATTATTCTGTGCCTTCCTGTCAGCTGTCATTACCATCACTTTCTTCATTCTTCTTCCTACATGTGGCATAACACTTAAAATACACAACACTTACTACTCCTTAGGACAGTTTCTGACTTCCTTGCCTGACTCATTACTGCATCTTTCTGTGTAGTGATCAACTTGATCTAAATTCTCTGTCTTTTGATAGAAAGAGAGAACATTTGGCAATATATTTTTATATCTGGATTTTCAAGTTCACATTGAGAGAAATCTTAAAAACGGGTAAAACTGCTGATTAAATATTTCAGGCTAGAAGGAAATAAAATGTGTTATTCAATTTTAAATGTACTCCCTTTTCTATGTCCTTGACTGTATTTGTTGATTTCCTCTATCATGTGTATAAAGAAATAAGTATAAAAATTTGGGATACCTAATTTTAATGAGCAACAACAGTAAACATTAAAGTCCAAATGGCTTATTCGTCAGTCAGCTCTTTTTCCTTGTAGTTGGATGGAATTTTGTAACACCTGCAGTTTCATTTGCATTCTCATATCTTTTTCTACATAAAGAGAAGGGAATGAGATTTGCCATGAAGTGTCTCACAGTGGGACTGTTATACATTTAATATTTATGGCACTTTTATCTGCCTTATAAAAATATCTAAAAATGTCTTTCCAAACAAAAGCAAAATGTACTTTGTAAGGAAATAAAAAAGTAGCACTAAAAGGTCTGTTTGGGACAGGTGGTGTAAATCAGAACAGTTTCCCTAACTCCTACATTGCTCCTGAGCCAGGAAGGAGGTTTTTACTGGTTTGAGTAAAGAAGTCAAGTACTTTTAAAGCAGCTAACTTGAGCAGCAACTTGAACAATTCCAGGTTTAAATGTGTTTGGATAGCCCTTCTCCACCTACTACATGTGGCCTGAGGGAAGGAAGGGGATGAAAAGCCATAAGACAGAGTACAGCAAATAAAACCAATAAAAGAAGCAGTATCTGTAGAATCGTATTACTCACATCTTTGGAGATCTGTAAAGCCCATGAAACACTGCAGCAGCTGGAAAGAAGCATTAAGCTGAGGCAGAGAAATGCCCTCTATGAAGAGAAGCAGAATAAGTTTTGATCGACAAGTTTATATGAAAAAAAAATTAGTTTTACTGCCATGGGTGCAGTGAAATTGTCCAGTCTTTGTCTTTTTCAGCTTTTATGAGAGAGCTATACTATAAAATGTGTCATATGAAATTTTCATAAAAAACATCTTGACATTTTATTAAAAGCTCCAGATCTGGCTTCAAAAGGAAATATAGCCTCCTCATTCACAAAAATTTCCTCCTGGTAACATTTATTTTATATATACTCTTTGCCCTCTTACCACTTTTTTATCAACTCTCCAGTTTTCCTTTGGAAAAATACAGTCCACATGGTCAACATTTTATCCAGAAACACCTTGAGAGGGAGTAAAAATCTCTGTCAATATTTTTAATCAACACTTGACCACATGCATTTCTGCTTGGTCTCTAGCAGTCATGTTTGAAAACACCTTACTAGGAAAAGCCTTGACAGATTGAAGGGAGACAGGGAGGATAAGAGTCAATAGTACTTTTTTACATCTGAATGAAAGGTACATTGAAATGGGCAAGTGTCTGTTTTCTCCTTCTTTCCCTTCTCTTATTCTTTTCCCATTTTTGGGCGAACTTATTTCAAAACTAACTGACATTTTTCCTTTCACTGTCTTAGTATTGTCCCCATGGCATTAAGGAAGATTGATGTCAACCAAAAAAATAAAAAGCAACCCACTCATTAAGAGGTGAAAGGAGACCTGCATGGTGCCAGGCTGTACCTCATCTGTCTAGCATGAGGTTGCTGTACAATGCTTTGTAGCATCTGGCACTGGCCACTCTTTAAAAGGATGGTGGATTAGATGGATCATGGATGTAATTCACTTTGACAAGATCTATGTTCCTGTGACTCAAGGAACATAATCCAATTATTCAAAGGAGTGGGCACACCATATATAAAAACACAGACTCTTGTGTTAAGTTTCCATTTGAAGCAATATAAATGCAATATGTGTTGTATTTAAAGACTGTGTTGATGAGACATGTTTGTTCCAATCTTTTTTAAACATTTGGTTTAAGCATGAATTTGTGTATGTTTCTGTTAGGATTTTTGCTAAAATGGTAGAACAGCTGAAATGTTCCACCTGCCCCCCACACATATATTGAAATGTTTGATGGCCCACAATTTTAATGACAAAGTTATATTAAAGAGGAAAACATAAAAGTAAAAATTAAACTTCTGCATTATCCTGATATTTTTAAAGAAATCTAGCCCTATACACACCTAACTCAAAAGTACAGTAGAGAATCCTTGTTCTTAAGTTAGATGTAGAAAAAATACTTTTGTTTCAAGTCCCTTCAGTTTTTCCTTTATATATATTTGTCTGTTTGTTTGGCAGCTTCCTTTTTATTTGTTGTGGGTTTTTTTAATGCACAGATTTATTTAGGTTGCCGTATGACCCTAGTTACTGCCTTAGTTAATTAAGAAAGATCTTTGACCATTGAGTGGATTCTCTGTGATCTAGCAAGACATGCAGCCCAATTACAGTTTTTGATGCAGTTTGGAAACAGAGAGGAGAGTATGTGGATTCCTGCCTGACTGCAAACTACAACCTCAGAGAAAGCCCTGAGAATCTCTGTTATCCTCAAACCTCAAGAAATATACAACTAAATTATCAAATACATATGGAGTGGGCAAACAAGTTATTGAGAGAAGCTGGTGCATGGTCGGGAAAAGGAAGAAGGAAAGATAACAAACAGTATGAGTGCATCCACTATTTTCCCTTAGAAAATGAAGTTAATAGTGAAGCTGTAACCACCATGGGTCATTAGATCATCAGCTAGTTTAATCCTTGCAATTTTTCTAAGCACTTTAACTCAGCTGTGAATTGGCCCTTGACTTTAGTATCACTGGCTTTTTTTTTCATGCTCTGTGAATGATTTGTGATTTTAGAGGCATAGAGTGGCAGACACTCATAATTATGCCCGCATACAGCTCAAATTAATTTGTATATCTTTTTTCCACAAATTAAAAAGCTCTCTACACAGCAGTCAGCTCATTCTTCTGTGTTTTCTGTGTGTCAGCTTTCTGTGCTGTGTTCTTTCCCATACACTACTGCTCCAGTACTGCTTTCTCTGGGCTCATTGAAACAAAGAAACTCATCTTCTACATCGTCAAATCCCACCTGAAAGGTCACCTTTGTCAGAACATTGGTAATCTGGTAGCCAAGTAATAATGCTCATAAAAAAAGGCTGATTTGAGACTTTATAAACATTTCAGCAGCAAAATATGCATGATTAAATACTGTGCTATCAAAAAGGACGTGCCAAATTGGAGCGGTGTATTTCTCACTTCTGAGATGTCCATTTTGTGGTTATCACAAGTAATCACAGACAGTTATATAACAGCAGCACTGAGAGAAAAGGATTTACTGTTATTAAAAAGGATCTATCATAAATTCCCCTCTGCACAGGGAAAAAAATTTAACTTAAACAGAAAATCAACAACTTGTTTCTGAATATCCCACATGAGCCATTTACCTAGCCAGGTATACAGAGTTTATTACTGGCAATCCCTGGGTCACAACTCTTTTGATTGCAGTCCCAGCAGTAATATCTAGTAGTAGGGTGTTATACATCTTTTTCTAATGAATAACTGAGAAGACAGGGATCAAAACTTCAACCTCATGAGCCGCATTTGCTCTTGAAACATTCTGAAACAGTTTTAAAGCACCCTTACGTTGCAACACATAATGTAAGATGCCTGTCTAGTGAGCAGACAGGTCTAACACCGTAAGATCATAGTGGGCTATTTCCTTCACATTTTAGATTATTACTGCTTTCGACAGACACTGATGTTAATAACTCAGAAAACATCCATAGCATTGACACTTCATTGCCTAAGTTCTTAGGACTAACACACAATTGGTACTGTAGTAACAGAAAGAGCTAAGCTACAACTGATTCAAGCATCTTTTGGAGGCATACAGATAGTCACCTAAACAAAAAACAGTAATTCTACCTACAATGGCACCACAGTAATTACATGATCACTGTTACTGTTCCTGTTGCCCCATCTGCTTGATGTCATTCTTACATACAGAACAGCAAACTGGGATATAAGAATAAGATTCCTAAGTGCCAGGAAAAAGAAGTTGGAGCCTTCTATTAAATTTAAACCTAGTCTTCCTCAAAACCCTGGTACTTAGTGACTTTTCAAAGATACGGTTCATACAAACTGCATTGATTTGCATCTCGAATTTATTTTCATTGACAGGGTTGCATTGATACCCATTGGTCAGAAAAAGATTGTTAGCCTTGCAGCAAAGATGTGAAAACTTGATTCATAAGAAACAAATCAAACATAATGCAGTTAATTGATCCCATTCTTTCTCCCCAGCCCCCTTTTTCAATTATCAGTTTTATCTGAACAAGTTGACATCATACCTGATGGATGCTCATTTTCTAAGAAAGCTTTGGCTTAGGAAGTGACAATTCTACTTCATCCTACATACCTCAGCCTCTATTCCTTTGCTTTTACAACTGTGTATCTAATAGTAGAACTTATCTTCTTTCAGCCCTCAATCTCATGTTGATCTATCCTGCATTACAGAAGTCAATTCTTTCTTGACAGACACCTTCCATCATTTTGTACTAATAGTTCTCTATGTACGACATATGAATGACATATGACATAGGAGACACATGAATAACTGAAAATTTTGAACATGGATTATGTGTTCTTTGGACTTCCTGTAATCTATCCCTTTTTACTGGCAATAAATTATTTTGATTACATTATTACATTGATAACTTAAATTTCATCATGATCGTTACAAATGCAGGTGTAACAGAAGACATGCTAGACAGAAAAGATATCTTCTGTATATCTGCTATGCTCATAGCCACAGATTTCCATTAAAAATATTGTTTCTGGGAACCCTTCTCAACAGGTTCGTGCAGGGAAGCATAGATAGACATACATGTCAACTAACAGGTACACATACACACCAGAGGCAATAGTGCCTGTTTAATATATTGCCACCTTAGATATATTATTAAAGGTATTTTAATCTAAAACCCTATATAGAAACACAGTTTTCCTGGTTTAGTATCCTGGGAAAGTCTTAAAGGGAATCCAGTCAGGAATAATCTTTGTTTATTTGTTTTAAAACTTCATTCAGTTTTCAAAACTAACTGAGGTATTCAAGGAAACTAGTCCATTATACTTCAATATTATTATATTGTCATTATCCATTATCTTGTCATTGCTGCTTTGTTATTCAGATATTTATTATTCCTACTGAAGAGCATTGAACCTTCAAGACAAAGCTAATGTTATGTTTACAGTCTGAGTGCAGAAATAATGAAATATTTCCTGATGTAGTTTCCCCTTCTCTTTCACCATGATAAATAATTACACCATGATAAATAATTACATTATGAAAAAAAAGGCTCTTCAGACAACAGCATTTTTATTTTTTTGTTGGAAAAGTTGTTCTTGATGCATTACATGCACACAACCTCAACAATTCACAGTCGGGGTTTGACTCCTCAACCAGATTTCTGTAAGCTCTGCGGGCAATAACTTTTGCAAGAGGCAACCTCTGCCACTCGCTGTTGTATCTCAGGTATATTAAAAAAACAGGCTGGTAAGAAGTTCATTCAACAGGGAACTCATCATCAAGGGGGCAAAGGAAGTCAATATGGACACACATGTTGGCCTTCTGAATGTGAGCTGTCCCTGGTCTTGCACAATGCATGGGGCTCATAACAAACCCTCCTGCTCACAGCTCTTATTCCGTTTATAACCACTCACACTTACAGAGCTCTAAAATGAACACCCATGGAGGCAAAAAGCAAAATGACTGGGAAAGAGAATTAAAACCTAATTGTTACAGATTGGCACTAGCTGGCACTAATAACTGAGGCTGTCACTTGGATAAGAAGGCAAAACTACAAAGCCATTTTCCTGGGTATAATTCATAATTATATGAATAAAAATGTAAACCAGGGAGACAATTCCCTGTAACTGCAGAGTGGGTCATCATGGGTTTATGGATTCTATGGGTTACTCTTTTGATATCCTGTGTCTTTTCCCTTCCCCCTTTCCTTTCTAAAGAGCTGAGATTACGGGGTTTTAAGAGAAAAGGAAAGCAATAGAATAAGTTAAAACAGTGTGACTAAATTAACCTGGCAGCAGTCCAGAAAAGCTTATATCAGAGTGGGGAGACAGGAGGCTCTGATGGCTGTGGGCTCTGGCAGCTAAGGTGGGTCATCTATCAGCTGAACAAGAGAGTTTTAATGGATGGCATATAAAGAGTTGACTGCCAAAATTTTGTGGGTGTGACAGGGAAATGATTGCAGCACTAATGGTCTGTTACGTCCTCTATTGGGCTCAGCACCAGCAGCAGAGGGCTGGGGGCAGTCACCAGCCAGGTGTGACCTTCCCTGAGGCTGTCCATTCGGACACACTCAATTGTCAGCAGGTGAACATGAAGAACAGGAATCTCATAAAGTTTTGTCTTTGGTGCAGTTCCATTATTAATGTTGGCAGTAAGCATTCATTTGGAGTAAAGACTAGTCCACCATAAAGCTATTGAGAAACCTGCTCCTATGTGTCTGCTGTCTCCTGACTGGTCATGCAAGCCCAGGCTGGGCTTTTGAAGTTCACCAAAGCTTCAGCAATAAGCACCACAAGGAAAAGTGTGTCTGTCACAGAAACTTCTCAGCTCTCACAAACACACACTGTCTTAAGCACATGTAATTTTGCAATTTTGGAACTTGAAATAACCTCATGTATTGCCTTTTGTGCTTAACTAAATCTATCAGCTGAATACATTCAAGTTTTATTGAAGATATCATGCTATGTTAACTTTTTTCCTGTTTGAAAGATAAAAGTGTGTCCTAGGGTGACTTTAAGATGCTTGTATCCCCAACTGTCTTTTCCATTTGTGCTGTATATTGAGTTCTGTACCTTTAAACCTGGTTCTGGGAGTGAAAGGGAGAAAGATGCAGCACGCAGTTTGTTTTGGGAAAATGGCCCTGACTCCTCCGCATTCCTGCTCCGGCGGTGTTCGTCTGAGGCACGGACAGCAGTGGGGCAGAGATCTCCTGTGTGCTTTTAGTTAGTTTTAGCTAGCTGAGGCAGAAAAGTTCCCTGTACTGTTTATTATTATTATTATTATTTTCTTGGGACTGTTTAAATTTGTTCTGGACTGAAAACCCAGAGGAGCACCGAGGGCTCGCACCTGCGGCCCACTGGGGCCTGGACCTCCGGAGGGACTGGGACTGATAAAAGACTGAGAGAACTGAGCTACACCCACGGCAAGGACTTCCTCAGCTTTGCCATCTCTCTTTGGAGCAGCGAGAGGTTTTATTGTTTCATATTATTCATTCTTTGTACTTGTGGGTATTTTGTTTAGTAAATAAATAGGTGCTTTTCCCCACTTTTCTCCAAGGAAGTTTTCCTGGACTGGCTGGGGGAGGAGATGTTTAGGTTTGTTTTCTGGAGGAACCCCTTTTTGAGGTTTCCTCCCAAATTTTCCCTAAACTAGGACAATGTGGTTGAAGCAATGACATTTTGTAGACATTTTTATAGTAATATCTACCAAAAAAACTGTGTTGAACAACTATTATCTCATGGTGACCTAACTTTTGAGTCACTACCAATTTGTATTGATAGGAGGCACACTTTTCCCTGTTTACAATATCTGTAAACCTACTAGCACTTTTCTCATACCAAATCTCAGATATATTTAATTTTATAGGTTAGCTGCAGCCTTCTAAAGACAGGGAACTAGCTCATTTATTATCTTCTTCTTCCAACTACGAAAGAAAGATCATTTTACTCCTTAAACTATTTTCTTAAAAGCTTATTTGCAGCAACAATCAGTTGTTTCTATGCTCTATAATTTCCATAGTAACAGTGCTTACCGTGAGAAACAAAGCCCTAGTTGACTGAACCATGTATGGTAACCTAAAAATGTTAAAGAAGAAAGTAATCTGTTGCAAGCAATTTTCTGAACCAATAAATCACTTCCACAACTCCTTTTAATATTTTGGGGAAGAGCATTGGCATATTGGAAGTTTCCCTGGTTTTTTACAGGAAACACAACCAATGAGACAGAATGGTTTTTCACACATTTTATTTTACAAAATATTTCATTTTCAAAATAACTCCCTAGACAACATGTGTACTAATATAATCAACTTTTAAAAAAACAGTTTGTGGAAACTAGGATTATTTCTTGCCAATTACTAGCTTGGAAAGGAAGCAATATTAATATCGCTCAGCAATATTAATTTGCTCAGAGCAAAACTTCAGTCAATCCCTGAAGGGATTCATGCAATTCACATTATGTCTATATCATTTCAAACAGAAAAAAAGGACTTCTTCCATCCCTATGCTTCTTCTAATGTTCCTATTGGGCATCCCAGCATTCAACTCCCAAAGTACAGAGGAAAGTTAATATCTGAGCAAGATCACCACAGTGCATGCTTTGTCCAGCTAGGAAATTAATTAACTAATTGTATAGTAAATTTATTCATTTCTGGGAGTATCAAAAGTAAAGCATTCATTTCCATTTTCTCAGTAACTTTCATGGCAATTTTTCTTGCCTGAAGGTTCAGAGACTGCTTTTGCTCTTTATAAAGGAGTAGGCGGTGCATTAGGGACTAAGGATGTAGCAGGAAGAATGTTACTAATGTAGCCAGCTCAAAATACAGTGCCATTGAATCAGTGATGCTGTGATTATACCTCAAATATTAAGTTGTCACAGTTTCCATCGCTGAGATCACCAAACTTAAGATTTGTTTCCACAACTGCTGTTCAACCTGATGTCTTTGTGCCTTGCATTGGGTTCCCAATGCATGATCTCTGCCCTGTGTTGAAGTTTTTATGCTTCATAGCAGTCTCTTTTCTTCCATTTCTTTGCTTTTCCCTTATCCCTGATACCAGCCACTAACTTGCTTTCAGCTGCAATCTCAGAGGAAAGGGACCAGCTGCTTCTTTCTCCATCAATCCTCTGAGTGCCAGCAGATACAGGAAGAGATATGATGATCTCCTTCAGATATCATGAGTTGCTCCTCTGGCCCCTCCGGGCCTGGAAGGAACAGACTGTTCCTGTATTACAAGAGGAGTGCAGAGAAGGATAGGGAACTTCTCATCTCAACACATATCCCCACAGGGCAAAGGACATCTCCCCTAAGCAAAGGTGACTCAGAAGGCATAATACATAGAAAATGCTGCAGTTCATACCATACAGCAGCAGCAAAGGAATTATATTAATTCACTCTTCAGGTTAGAGTCACATTTAGATTCATGATGAAATATTAGCAAAACAAGCTTTTGTTTTGTTGACCTCCAATGGAATCAAACATCTAGGAATAATCTGATAGAGGGCAGAAGAGCCCCTTTTCCAAGCAGTCTGAAAGACTATAATGAGGTTTGTGCAGTGTGCTTCCCACACACTGAGACTGGGATACAGAGACTTAAGGTTTGGTACCTGAGAACCTTTCACACAGCCTCTCACAGAATTCAGTAGAAAAAACCGCTCACTGCCTAAATGAAAAGAAAACAGAACAAAATTTAAAGAAGCATTGGCTTTGTTAGTTCAGATCTTAAAACTAATTTTAAACTTCATGGGCTCCTCTCTTTTATTTGTGTTGAAAAAGTTGAATTATCTTCATTGATGGACCTCCTGTTACAATCCTTACCTCTAGGGCAGGATTTATTCCTTAAACAAACTTCTGTGAAAAAAACCCCAAACATATATATACCAAATACCCATGAAAACTATATCCTAAAATACACAGATATCCCCTATGGCAACCATTCATATCTGGTCCACTTTATTTACTTTTTTCTAAACTACTACTACAACACATTTATTTTATGAACAGGGATGTTTGAGTAGTGTACATCCAGCCAATGCCTAGGTCAATAGCAAACTGTTTTCTCCAGACTCTGACATTTGGATTTCAAAATACCAAGACATTCAAAATTCAGTATTAATCTTCACAAACATCTGTCAGGTAACCCTTTATCCTGGTGACACATCTATCAACCTCATGGTAAGTCTACCAGAGCACTCTATTCTCTCTTTATGTTTTTAGAAATTACTTAGAGGTTTCAGTCCATCTGCAAAAGGTAATCTGGCTTTACCAAAAGTATCACATCCCCTTGCTCTACATGTCTGTGCTGCAAGGCTCCTGGTAGCTCCTTTTTCATGCCTGTATTTCTGCCTGTGCCTGAATGGGCTTCTTGACCATGAAGGTGTGATAAGGAGTGCAGAGGCTGTCATTTAGAGTGAGATTGTTGATCTCTGACAATCTTTTTCAGAGACAAGGTGAGGCTGGGTTTAGACATAGAGCAAAGAGTGTGTAGGCTGCCAGGGAAAATGAGGGACAATGTGTGGGGAGGACAGATCTTCTGCCTGCCCAGCCTCTGCAACTCTCTGAGAAAACAGCAGGAGAGGCACAGGAACTTCACTATGCCAAGGCCCTCCTGAGCAGCCCTTCTATGTAGGGCTCTGCTGCAGTCAGCTCATAGAAGTTTTCAGTACAAGGAATAGTTAAATATTAGAAAATGATTAGGCAAAGAGAGGAGAAGACTGAAACACACAGAGAAAGCAGCTAAATAATATTTACTGCATAATGTGAAAGAGTACTCCTCAGGCTTCTCTCCCTGTGAAGATCAGTAATGGAGCAAAGACAGGAAAGATATCAAAATACCTTCAACACTGTTTTTTTTTTACCAAAATCTTCTCTTTCTCTTACATAGTGTACATTAAATTAGTTCCCTAAAGACCTAAGTGAAAAAGAATAAAGAGATAACTGTGGACAAGCAAGTGGGCAGAGCTATTATTGATATTTCGTAAGGGCAAATGGAGACTCAAGAGTAAAGATCCTTTGTTTATTGGTTTTCAGGGAATGAAAAAACCTAACAGTCTGAGCCAGAACAAGCATTATATTATTTTGTTCCACTTTGAGCAATGCCACCTCAGTGGCTCTGTGAAATTCTAGAGGTTTTATCTCAGGAAAAGTGCAATCACTATTTCTCTCAGGGCTGGTCTGTACGCACACACCCACACATGGATGTCTACATGTACATCTAGGGTATCCACAGGTGCTGCCACAGTGCTGGTAACTGAACATACACAAACCTCTAAGGGTTTGCAACCTAAGTCGTCAAGATAAAGGATTAAGAGGATGAGATCTCCCTTGGCACATTCACACAACTGAAAGTAAAGGGAAGCTAGAAGCCCAGTAGGAAGAAGTATCTTGTATGCTTGACCTCTTCTCACTCTCCTGTAATTCACTGAGCTTTAAAGACAGGATGAAGAATATACAGACCTATGGTTTCATCTACTACAACCATTCCTTTCAAGTGTTTTAATTCCACTTTTTGTCCCTGTTTCTGAGACCATGTCTGGCTCTTTACTGCTGAGTGATAAGAACTAACAAATTAGAAAATGCTGAAGCAGCCTGTCTTCACTTAATGCTTTATTTCAGGCAACTGCCTTTGGAAATTTTGACCTCAACTGTTCATATCGGTAGGCTGCTTGTTAGTATTCAAGCTGCCAGTGCATAAAAGGCAGTATGGTTTATTGGCCAGCTGACACATCAGAAACAGCATCTGATATGCATCTTATAACACACTTTTTGCTGCTTTCCAATGTTCAGCACACCCTTCAGCTGAATACCAGTATCAGAATTAATACATAGTCTGAGGTTGGTAGTAGCTAAGTTCTCATAAGTAGCCTGAGAGTCAGGTTTTCTGGAATCATTGTGGGCTGCCTGAAAGGACAAGAGGCAACAGCCTCAGGCTGTGTCAGAGGAGGTTCAGGTTGGACATAAGGAAGAATTTCTTCAGTGAAGGGGTTGTCAAGGATTGGAATGGTGGTAGAGTCACCATCTCTAAGTACTTACCAAACAACTGGACATGATTCTTCATGCTGTGGTCTAGTTTATGTGGTGGTGTTTGAGTCCAAAAGTCGGTTTCAGTGATCTTGGAGATCTTTTCCAACCTTTCAATTCTATGATTCTGAAGGCAGGTCTCCTACCTACAAATAACTGCTTTTTCACTTTGCAATTCACTGTTTTCCCTCATTGTTGTGTGACCGTTATCTCACCCTTTAGTTTCTGCTAAAATTTCTTATCACAAGTTACAGATTTCAAATAACAAGTGACCTGAGAAGTGATAGCGAGATATCAGCTTTCATTGTTCTTGTCCTCTGTTGCCTTTGATAGTGAGGAATGCTTTATCACAGATAACAATGGAGTACTTTGGTTCACTGCAGATGCCACTTCTGCTCTGAACAGGTCCCACCACTTTATCCTCCTCCCATCCTACACTCCTTGTGGCTGGACTAACACATAGTGCTTTTCATCTCAAACCACACTGTTTCAGAACAATAATAATACCACCTTCACACTAACAGAAACCCCTCTGTTAAGCCACAGAGAATATAAGTAATTGTGGGGTTGTTGTGAGTTTTATTTTTTTTTTCCCCAAAGATTTCTAATTACTACTTTTTCGTTTGTTCTCCAGTAGAACTTACTGAGGATAAACTGAGATACAAGTAGTGGACACAAGGCAGTGCAACTATCTACTCAGTGCTAGATGAGCACAATATTAAGACAATAAGATTAAATAGTTTGAATGAGTCAAATAACCTTTCCTCATTTGCAAGAAACAGCTTTGTTCCTGTGATTCAGTTTATTGCTCAGTAAAGGCTACGAAGCTCATTTGCTGTGTTTTTTACACTAGAAATTATTAAATGAGGCCAGAGTGTTCTGAATCTACTTGGTGACCCACTGGTAAGAAATTTTAGTTACCTACCTACTATTTGAATGAAGGGTTGCATGACTGAAGCCTTTCAGCAGCATGGTAAGGAATGATACATAAAGCCACTCAAGAGCGTCAATCACGCCTTCAAACAGCTTGTTCCACAGATAGTTGTGTGGCCCTCAGCACCTCCATCTTCTCAAAAAAAACCCTGTATAGCAAGACACTGCTGAAGTATAGAGCTGACTTCTGTTGAGAGGTGGAGAGAGGGTTGCTGTTTTGTTTTGGTTTATTTTATATACGAAACATGACTGAAAACAGGGGGGAAACACACATATTAAACTCAGTATATGAATCCAATATGGCTTATCTGAACAATATAAAAAAAATTAGAAGGAAGAAAAATTTTCAAACAAGATACTGTCCTGTCTTTAATGTCTTCTCAGAACAGAGAAAATGACAAAACTTTTGGAAGCATGTTTTTTTTTTAGACAGATTTACCCAAGCTCCACATACATTTCCTAAGACCTCTGGCATCCTGAGTATTCAATCTATGGTGTCACTGTCCTCTGGCCTATATGTGCAGATGTCCCTCGCAAGGAAAGAAAGGAACGTGGGAGATACAGACAGGTGCCCATGCAGGTCATTCCCCTGTACAAAACTGGGGTCCAGCAGTCCTGAATCTCTCCCCTCATTAGATGCAGCTATTTTTAGAGGACTGTGATGAAGAGAAGGGATTTGACCATGTCTGAGGAGGTTTGACAAGCTGTAATTGCTTTCTAATCTCTTAACAATACATGCTTGAAATTATGCATAGGCTTAAGTGATTCTCTGAATTTGGGCTACAGTGGAAAAATCAAGCAAATGGTTTGGAAGGATGTCTTCATAGATGAGGATATTTAATATGTAAGGTTAGAATAATCAGGCAGTGATAGATGCTTCAAGTTCTAGTGTACATTTATCTCTGTTTCTTACTGTTCCCCATTTAAAATTAAAAAATATATTTTCATAGTTTCAGGGTTCTTTTCCTCCAGACAACTTCTCCTGTAAGTGATACCAGAAAACCCTACCATGACATGAATATGCTACAGTGATACAAATCTTTCGTTTTCCTTTCTCTGGAAATGGTCTTTTGTTTTCAGTAATGCTGTAGGCTCTTTCAGATGACGATAATGTAAATTGATATGTACCCTGAAAGGATAAATAAGGGTGCTGACACATAGCAGCTGATTGACAAGAACTGTTTAAGCGCTGTCATATGGCTGGCATGTCACTTAGTGATCAAATTCTTCTCCTGCCAGTAAAAATTACATTGATGCCTCATGTGGACTTTGGCCTCTCTATAGCGCCACAGCTCCATTCACAGAATTTACTATGAATATCATACATTTAAAGAGATTGGACAAAGAAATCTCCTATGCTAGGTTGACTCCTGCTCCATATTTGTGTCAGCTCTGCCTGCAGAATGACACACAGCTCTGCAGGTCCACAGACACATTCAGCAATTTATATGGACACGTGCAAAGAGTAAGGTCAGTTGGGCATATCATAGCAGTGCATGGGTCCTTCCAAACCTTTTATTGGCACAGGATACGCAGAAGATACCCTTTTAGAGACAATTTTTATAATTTAATACCGTGGCTAAATACATAATCATGACATTATGTAATCAAGACATTATTCTGAAGGTATTTAGAGAAACTTCTGTATGATATCATCTTAGTTCAACCTGGAAGTTCAAGGAAGAAGCAACTGCAATTTCATCTCTGCTAAAACAGCTTTCTAGAGCTCAAATTATTACAAATGCAATTATGAATATTTTAAATTCATTGAGTTGTAGGATTATAGAACAGTCTGGGTTGGAAGGGACCTCAAAGATCATCTACTTCTAATTCCCTTGCCATGGGCAGGAACATTTTCCACCAAACCAAGTTGCTCAAAGTCCCTGCTCAAAGTCCAATTTGGTCCTGAACACTTCCAGAGATGGGGCATCCATGACCACTCTGGTCAGCCTGTTCCATTTTCTCACCATCCTCATAGTAAGGAGTTTCTTCCTAAAATCTAAAACTACCCTCTTTCAGTTTAAAGGTATTTCCCTTTGTCTATTCTTCCTTGGACCAAAACTGCCCCTTTTTCTGAAGGATACTAAGTAAATGTTTTGCCTAAAATAATCCACACTCAAATCACTGCTATAAAAGGCCAATATTAAACTGGCTTCCTGATCACGACAAATATTTAAATCCCAAGTGCATACACCATCATTCCAGGTCATCACTTCCTTCATTTAATAATTCCACATTCTCCAGTACAGGATGCTCTGTGAGTTGAACAAGCTGGAGCCATGAATGCAAGTTGTGCAAAGCTTCAGGACAGTGCAGAAGAAAGGTGCCACCAACAAGAAGTAAGGAGAATTCCTGCCCCAAGGAGAGTGTCCACACCAACATGGACTTGGTGTGCCAGACCTGGGGAGTTGTACCCTCCCTTCCTCTTTGTGCTCACATTATTTGTCAGAGGTGTGTCAGGGTCACTGTGGGAGGGAGGGAAATAAAGTAGCTAGACAAGAGACAGAGAGGCATTTGTGCATGGCATGAGGCAGTGGAGGGCTGGTAGAGCTTGAAGACAGATTGCCTGTTGCATAGGCAGTTCCCATTCCCAAATCACTGGCATTGAGGCAAGAGGGGTGGAAAGCCAGTGCCACACAAGACAAAAAGTCAGGGCTGTGGAAGGCAGCATTCTGAAGGCATTGATGGAATGAAGGAGGAAAGGCATGGATGTGGCAGCTCTACCTTGCATACTGGAAAAAGGCAGCATTGATCAGCACAGTGTCTGGAGATCTGAGTCTTGATGACACCAAAGGAAAAAACAGTATAGGAAAGAAAGGCATAAAGAATTTTAGCAATGGAAAGTAAGGAATCAGCATGTAAAGCACAGACCAGAGGCAGATTTAGCAGACAGCAGAGCTGACATTTTATTACTGTCTATTTCTGCTCACTGTGGAAATACAATATAGTAATCAGTTAATTTTTAATCTTGTCTGCTTATTAACTTTCCATCTAATTACATGATACAAAACTTGAAATTAACAGAACATTTATGTATTACAGATTTGTTTATTCAAGGTTCCCTACAGCAAGCTGCAAAGGAATTATTCAAAAATTTGAAGTGAAACATTGATTAAGAAATCCTTAGGAAATAAAGTCATTACTCAAGGGAACAAAATCCACTTCAGGGAAGCTCTGAAGATCTGGCAGTCATCAAATTTGTTAAAATCTGACTTAAATTCAATAAAGTTTTCATGAAATGAACACACCTGTTCTGGAGTAGCTGAACGTTCACAGGAAACCTTGAAAAACATACAGCTTAGAGGAAGTTCTGCCAAATGGCCTATATTTTATCTTTCTTCCATTTTGACACATCGATATAAAAAGCAACATCTTTGATTCTCAGAATTTCATCTGTCTCTTCTCATGATGATTACCCAGATGAAGTCATACTTCTCAGGTTGACAGTCATTTTACTAGAACTACATTTGATGCTGCAAACAATGGGGAATTAGTCACAGATGCTGATGGACTCTTAAGAAGCTAAGTGTTTTCATGGAGAAACTCCCCGGTGATGAAACCATGACAATAAAAGATCCAACACTACTGGCACACAGAATGATAATGACATAAAGAAGAGTACTTTCTGATGTTTTCCTGGAGGCATCCAATTTCTAATACATCATACATGATTGAGAAATAGACTAGTTTGTTTTGAAAAGAATACATAAGAAAGTAGAAGAAAATATGTTGATAGGGAAAATCCACTTATAAAATCCCACTTTTGATACAGTACTTCAACATATTAAATACATGAGAAATAAATAATAAAAGAAAACAAATAGTAAAATATTATTTTTTTCAGATGAAAACATGCATAATTTGAACAAAGAACAGAAAAAATTGTGATCTGTCCTTTCAAAATATGTTAAGAACATTTGCCCTGTTCTTAACAAAAGGTAGAGAGTAAGATTAAAGCACTTGGACACCTGCCTCTCAGGAAGACAATTTTTGGTGGTCAGCATCTTGGCATTAGCATCTGGGCATCCCTCTCCATCCCATCTATTTGAGGATGATTTCCCTTCTTACCATGTAGGCCACCAGCCCATTGCCAATCCCTTTCCATTTTATCTGAGTATTCTCCCACTTCAGAAACCAAGTGCAAAGCAAGTCTAGCCCACCAAATCAGCCCACCAAAACAGCCTGGTCTTCATCGCACACAAGTATCTTCTGCTTTCCTGGCAAAATGGCTGAGCAGTCTTCAAAAAAAAAGGATTTCCTCCACATTAGCCATGACTCATGACAACATCCTCCTCCCCTGCCCAAGCCTAATACTGCAGGTTTTCCCACTCCAACCAGCCTGATACCAGGGCTCTTCAGAGTGATTTGTAACCCTGTGGTGTCAGGAATCCCACCCCCTCAAAATGTCACTCCGAATTACCTCTCCTCTCATCCAGTTCCACTTGAAGAAAAAATTTCTTCTAAAATAAATCATTCACAGGAATAAAGGTCACACCTCAGGCCAAAGCCACATGATCAGCAAAAAAGTGAGAAGTTTTGCACAACATCAGGGTTACAGTCCTTCTCAGAAACAATAATAACTACTTTACAGAGAAATAGATGCTCTCCTTCCCTAGTTGAGGCAGTAGATAAGCTCTATTGAAGTCAAAGCAGTAAATGTGCTTTGAAATTCTGAGAAGTACTTCCACAGCAATTTTCACAAATTGATCTCCTTTTCTAAAGCACTGCAGAGTGTTTAGATCATTGCTGTTGAGCAGAAAGAGTTAAGTGTAGCAGCACTACAGAGGCCTCATTGTATGCTGACAATGATATTTTGACTTCAGTGCTCTCTTCAGACTGTGGACAAATACTGAGTTGTCTGCCTGTCTGCTCTGCTGAAAGTTTTTCTGAGGTTTGCAAATACAAAGGGTCTAAACCCACTCCAAGCAAAATCACCATTGACTTCCACAGACATAAGAGAAGCCTTTATAAAAAGATCATATTAGAAGATACAAAATCCCACTCTTCATGAAATATCACCCATATTCTTGAAAGCTATACAGTTATTCCATAATCCAAATATGTTTAACAACAGGAGTAAGAACTATCTCATCTTACAAAAAAGCTCCTCTCTTCAATTTTTGAAGTGCAGAGTTAAGTACCAAGTGGTGTCTCTGATGAACAATGACAAACAGAATCTGAATTTTGACTGGCAGGATGCACTCATTTTACAACTACAGGCCTCTTTTGAACACACTGGTTCATCTGAACAGGTAGACATCATCCATTAGGAACTAAACTTAGACCAGCAATTTAATGTATGATGCATGAAATATAGAGATTGTTACACCACTGCGGATGGGTGGGACCGTTAACACACTGATCAAATTATCCCAAATTTGTAGTCCTTATTAAATAGTTCCTAAACTCAGTCTGATACAGAAGAGACCTCTTCCATCAACAAATATACAACAAAGTACTCCTGCAACATGCCCTGCTGACCCAAATGAAGTCAGGGATTTCCACACCCCCAATTCAGTGCAGCTGCTAGGTGCCATGTAAGAGCCAGCTCTCAACTTGCAGTCATGCCTGTGATGTGAAGATCCCTGCCCATCAAGGGAAACTTCAGTGCTGGGCCTCTTCATCCCTTTGTGTGAGAAGCCTGAGAGGCCTCAAATCTGGCACATTACCCAGCAAAAAGGAAAGTGCTTATGACACCGTTTTAAGGTTCTGTACATGAAAGAACAAAATCTGTTCTTCATGTAAATGTGATAATAAACAGCTTTTACAAAGTATATCCAGGATAACTGGTAAAAGATGGAAATGAGCTTCCATAACGCCTCACTCATGTAACTTGTTTTACTTTACTACTGCCTTTTCTTTCTATAGTAGAAAAATCTCACTCTGAGTTTTAGTTATCCCGCTACTACCACAAGCATATTTGGGTCTGGTAATTCATTTCTGAAGCTGCTGTGGGATAGCCATACCAGTGATTTGTAAAGCTTCTATTTTGCCTGACCATGCTATAACAGAAATCAATTGTTCTTCTGACAGAAGAAGCCTCAGAAGACAAAATAATGCAAGATCTCAAATGTACCCTAGTTAGTTTTTCTGCCTCTGTATCTTTATATCTTTAAGAGATGGCAGAAAAAAAATATAAATTCAGTTTAAAGAAGGAGGAGGCCCACTCAAGTCATACACAGGTGGTTATGTTTTTACCCTATCCACCCTACAGGAATAGGGACACCACTTTAACCTGTTCTGACAGTATGGAAGGCAACTCAACTGAAATTGCACTGTGCCAATAGACTGTAAGCACAGGGAAGGCTTATGATGAATTTTTTCAACCAATTTTTGTTACATCAGTGTCACCTTTGGCTTCTGGCAGTAGGATCTTGCAAGAAAGTAGAAGTGACAAGTTGTGAAAGATATTAGGAGGGAGCAAGGGCAACAAGGGGGATTGAGGTAGAGCTTCCTATGTAGGGAGAGAGGGTGAACTTGAGGATCATCTTAGCTGAATTAAATCACACCAGCAGATGTACTCATACCTGCTGCCAGCTCCACTGAGAAGATACAGACGTAAAAGATAAACCCAAATTACCTTTTATCAGGTTATCTTGCAAAGTTGAGAGGTGGCATTAGGATGATTGGAGGCTTCTCAGAGCACCACAACCCAGTGATAAAGTAGAACATTGCAAATGCAGCAAGCAGAATCGTTCTCTCATCTAAAGCTAATGAATTCACTAATCACGTTGCTGCAATTTTCTCTCAAGACATTGGTAGAATAAGTGGGTACCTCGGGAGCCAGTACTGCTTGTGGAATCCAGAACTTCTGCTGTTTGTTTATTGGTGTGCGTGGGAAAGTGGTTTCCCTGGATGTATTTATATGCTGGCTTTAAATACTTATATTTACTTGGGGACTCTAAATACTGTTATAAGTGGTAAATTGTCATTAGGTCATCTTCCTGATGCATCACAGATTAAAGCTAATGCCCTTCAGGTGGGTGCTATTAAATTAGCCTACCACCACCTGACAGGTATCCTGTAATCAAAACTGTATTGTCTTCCCTGTTTAGATCAACTTTAGTTCCTTCTGGGTAGAAAGATAGTCCCATGAGTAGTCCAAATGTTTTCAGATGTGTGAGCCTGTACAGGCCAGAAACAAGAAGGAAATTACTTGTCCCCCTTAATTATAATTACAATTTGTATTTGAGTAGGACTTTTATTAGGTGGTGAAACTTTGTACTTTACACTTTTACAAAATTTACATTGCAAATTTGATGCTGCAACAGAGCAAGTGGTGTCAATTTTTTAGGCCTTTTGGGGGTTGAAAGCCTGCTTTAGTGATGTCAACAATTCTGTAGATAAAATGGCTACATTTCTTCCAATGCCCAAATAAGTGCCTACTCAAGAACACCAGGGTGATTTAAGACTGGTTAAACAGAAACTCAGAGTCACAGATATTGCACTTACAGTTTACCAGAGTGAAAACTGGATTGGTTAGGAAACAAAGCAGCTGGGCACATGTTAATTTTTTAATTTCTTTTCAATGGGGCTCTGATATTTCTTTGTGTTAGAAGAGACTGAAATGTTGAAGTGGACTTTCTTTGCAACCCATTTTGTGTGTGATGGGGCCCAAGAGTTTGTACAGAATAAAGGAGTGTCTGTATTTCCATTTCTATTTGTGGGCAATAGTAGTTTCTTGCCTCTGTATCTTAGATATATTTACCAAGTACTGTCAAAGAAAATTTTATTATATGAGGTATTCCCTCATCTCTAGTAAGCAGATAAATATTCTGATTTATTTTCTCAAGAATTGTCTAACCTAGACAAGTCACACGGGAGTATTGTAGTATAAGACACTCTTCAGACAAAAGAAACAAGCATTTTTACAATTAGTTAGTTGGCAGATGTCAATTTTAAACAAGATTATCACACTTTATCCCAAGAGAGTGAAATTATTACAGAGAGAGTATTCAGAACAGAGATCAGTTCTCTAAAGCAAAAGGAGTTAGAAGCAACTGAAATGGAAATGGAGGATCAATGCAGGCAATATAACCAGTCTTCCAACCATTGAAACAGACCTGACATACCACTCCAGAAAAGCATTAATAAAACCACCTAATATGTCTTCTTTTGTCAAAGCCTTTCCTCCCAAAGAATACATAAAAATAAAAGAAATTTTGTAATTCTTTGAGCTGACACTAAACTTTTCACAGCATCCGTGCAAAAGTGAATCTCCGACTATACTGGAAAATTGGTATTTTAATTTTTTTTTTACTGTATATCTACTTACACACACATATCCCTACAACTGTTGACAGTCCAAGTTTGTGCATGAACATGCTTAAAACAGATTGATGAAAACTTTTGACCTGTCAAGTGTGTGAAGGATGTCAACCCATCTTCAATACAAAGTGCTAATTTTCTAGACATTATTTCTGACAAATTATTTTAACTCAGAGAAAATATTTTACTTAACTGAAACTGGAGGTTATTTTCATATATTTTATTTGGGTCTATTCCATTACTCTGTTTTGCTTGATGCAGCCCCTCAAACTTTCCTGTGTTGCATCTTGGTAACCCCTACCACTAAGCTACTTCTCTTGTTGTTTTATTAGACTGATTAATAATAAAGTAACACAGTTTATAAAACACCAGAAAATTATCTTCAGAAAACCTGAAAATAAAGCATCGTTTCTCTACACCGTTCCCAAACATGTAAGCAGGCAAAGAAAACAATTAATAAGAAAGTAATGAATGGTCAAAATAGCTCTTTCAAGTCAAGTGAAAATGGAACATATTGCAGGAGTACTGCACAAGATCGTCCCATTTTTCCTACCCCTAGACGACACAGCCCTGACATAAAAACACTGAGAAGCTTGGATTAAGATAGCCCTCTTAAGGCCTGCAGTAGGATTTTATGTTAGGATTTCTGAAGTGAGATCTGTGGCACACAGTTACTACACAGCAGGGAATTTGCAAACTGAGGCAGGCTTCTTCAAAGCAGCATCCCAGTACTGTCCAGATTGCTGGCCTTCTCCTTCTCTGAATTTTTAGAATCTAGCACACAGAGAAGACAAGCTGTTGATGGTATATTTGGAAACCTCTTTGACTGAAAGCATAGACTTTTCCCCTTTCTTATGCCCCATTCAGATGGTTGGTAACAGGGAAATAGCTGTTTCATTTCTTCAAGGTCCCTCAGAAACTGGTGCTGCATGAAACAAAAGTGAATGGCCCCATTATGCTAAGGGATCATAATTTTAAAAATACCGGGGATGCTTTTCTTATCCAGTAATTGCAAATTCAATTTTAGTACACAATGTCAACAGGCTTCGAGGAGCAAGCACATTGCAAGCTGGAGTTTGCCAAGTTCAAGACAATCACAAGTGCTCTTTATTTCTCTGGTCACTCAATAATATTAGACTTCATTTAAGAGGAAGGGTTGCATTGCAGAAACTGAGACCCAGAGATAGCATCCACTTACAAATATACAGAAAAATTAAATTTACAAACTACCATGGCAGAGTGTAAACTGTCACCAAATACAGAAAACCTGGTATTCTCATTTAATATTGCCTTTCTATTGTGCTGTTTACAGGATGTCAAACACAGAGAGAAAGAGCAAAATTAGTAATCAAAAGAAGGACTGTAAACTCAGAATTTGTAATAATATTGTGCTTATAGGCTCAAATCCATTGACCATAGAATTATTTGTGTTGAAGAGACCTTAAAGACCATCTAGTTCCAAGCCCCCTGCCACAGGCACCTTCCACTAGGCCAGGTTGCTCAAAGCCCCATCCAGCTTGTCTTTGAATACCTCCAGGGATTGAGATCTATCCAACAACTTCTCTGGGGAACCTGTTCCAGGGCCTCACCACCCTCACAGTAAAGATTTTCTTCTAAGACCTGATCCAAAGCTACCCACTGTCAGTTTAAAGAAGTCTCTGTCCTGTCCCTATGTGCCCTTGTAAAAAGTCCCCCTCCAAGTCTTACAGAACCCTTTTAGGTAGAGAGGTGCTCCAAGGTCTTCCCAGAGCCTTCTCTTCTCCGGGCTGAACAATCCAAATTCTCTCCATCTGTCTTCACAGGAGAGGTGTTGCTCCCTCTGATCATCTTCATGGCCCTGCTTTGGACTCAACAGAGGAGGTCCATGTCCTTCTTGTGTTGAGGGTCCCAGAGCTGAAGGCCTGTATTTTACTGTTTAAAGAATAGTATTAACTTCAATTTTATTTTACAGAGGACTGAACCTTTTCACCTTAGCATCTCAGGGTGAAACTCCACCCCACAGTAGCTGAAATGCTGCTATGAAATCCCACTAAGTATCAAGCACAGCAACACTCTCTGGGGAACAAATACGTAAAGAAAGCTCATAGCCTTATGCTGCACCTGAGGTATGCTGTCACCCTCGCTGCTGGAAAAGAGCCATGCTTGCCCACCAGAGACATAAATACACCCACTGATCTCATATTTCTAAACATGCATACTAACTTATGTCTAAAGCCCTCACTCACATGCTACCCATTTCCCTTTTTTCCCATCTTGAATTCTGAACAATGTATTTCATGCCTTTTTCTTTAAATTACAAACTTGCCATTCATTTATAAAGAAATTTTGGGTCCACTGATTCTAGTGAAAACAAAACAATGCACCTGGAATGGAGAAAAATTCTAGACTAAAGATGATTAACTATTCATATTTGTCTCTGCCTTTTGAATAGACATTCTCTCTCCCAGGAGATCAGGGATCAAGCTCTACTTAGATATTTCATCCTTGCCTTCGGCATTAAAACCCTACCCCCTTCAAGCACTGTCTTAGTAATGTTCTTTCTATTCTAAGGAATAAAAATAACAATGAAATGAATGATTAGACATTATATATGACATTCAGTGATGGGAAAGAATGAGATGGTAAAAAAGCTTCATTATATTTATACTGCTTCCTTATGCTCACTTTTTTGTTCCAAGAATAAGATGCTTTCCCTTTTACATTCTGATTGTGCTTTGTGGCAATCATTATTCAGGGAATGAAGCATTTTAATGACTTTAAAATTAATTTAGTAGTCTCAGCCTAGCTCCCAGTGAACACGTGTCCACATCAAAAAAAAAAAGCTCACTAATTGGCAGTCTCATTGGCATTCACAGCACACAAGCCAGGAACTCCATAGACTTTAAAGCCAGAAGTGACCATTGTGATCATCTAGTCTGACAGGTCATGGGACTTCCCTGAATTAATTACTGCTTCAAATCTCAAAAGCTGTGATATACCTCAAGTCTGTTTTTTATTAAAACGTCCAATGTCAATTTTCAGGTTTCAAGTAATGGAAAATCCACTACAATTCTCATTTAGGTTATTCTACAGACTGATTGTGCTCCCTGTTAAAAATAAAAAGGAAAAAAAGAAAAAAAAAAGAAAAAGAAAAAGAAAAAAACAAACAAACAAACAAAAAGATAATTTTTAAAAATCACATAGAAAATCTCAATGTTCCTTTGAATTTTTGTATTATAAGCTTTAAAGTTTATGAGCATCTTACACCTTAGTTTGCTGAAGTGAAGTGTCCTTCTTGCAAATTATTAGGGTAATATGAACATCAGAACTGGAGGATGCTTTGTTTTTAACACTGTTATTTAGTTAATGGGTCATTTGTCCAGGAAACTGGAAATGTATATTCAGAGCATTCCTAAATCTCAGGAACAGGGAACCCACAGTATCCATTTCCCACAAGGTCCCAATTTCTAGGCTAACCACTGCTGCAAACTGAGACTGGACTCTGGAATACTGAGTAGTATTCTTCTTGAAGATGGGTAATTTTGTTGGTCAAGGACACAGTGTTTCTGAGGGCAAAGAGAAGACATTGGGAAGTTTTGTATTTAGCCCGAAGTATGAGGCCCTTAGTTCAGAGAGAGTATGTTATACTATAATATATAGCATATACATTGTATAATATTAAACTTAATATTTGAATAGTGGAAGAAGTCAAATGAGAGATTAAAACTCTGCACAGTCCTTTCTGTCCCCATCCTCTTTGCCTGCAGGGTTGCCATGGTAGTCTTTTGGTTATGATGCAGTTGATCTTCTTTATAATTTCACCCCTGTATTTCCTGTGCCATGCCTATTTGCTCAGTACTACTCACTGGATTTTACCTTACAGATGTTGTAGTCCAATATATTGCCTCACCATTTTTTTTTTGTTGTTGTTGTTGTTGTTGCTACATTTTTAATGTTAGGTTGCTACTTCTTGAAAGTTAGAATATGACCAGCTAACTACTGGCTGCTGGTATTGGAAAGCAGCTCCATCTTTTCAAGGGACATAATTAGACACAGCTAGCACTGCATATGCCAGCAATAGAATAACTGGTTTTTCCAACAGATTGAGTTAATAGGGATTCACCCTAATTAAAGGCTTGAAGTTTTAATGAAAATACAAAGCCTTTCTTGGGAAAGATCTCCTCTTTGATTCACATTCAAGTCACAGTGGCAGCACAGTTCTTAAGAGACCACCAGCAGAAGTGAGGCTGTTGAACACTCCAGGAGCCCTCAAGAGGACCAAGGTATGAAGCTTATAATAAGAAGGCATAGTAGTGGGTCAAGGTCTCCCAGTGAACAAATGGTGTATTTGTGCTCTAATTAAAGCACTGTTGTTTCTTTCTTTTTTTGGTTGTTAGAGTTTATGTATACCTGCAATATGTTAGGGTAGAAACCCTGACCTCTACTGCTGTTTAGAGAAGTTTAGTCTAAGTAGACTAAACAGTATTTTATTCTATTTGCTCAACTGAAATTTAGGGGATTTTTAAATATTTTGTTTGGGGAGCTTTTATGCATAAGATCCTCTCCCTACAAGTTTGAAGAGAAGAAAAAGAACATTGAACAGCTGGTTACTAACACACACGCTGCCTTGATGTTAAGAAACTCTTTTTAATAGGTGCTTTAATTACTTAATAGCTTGGAATAAAGTTATAACCTTTTGGTTGCGGTTATGATTACTGACAACTAAAATATACTGCTCTGGCAGAGTAAGTCCCTCTCCAGAAAATAAAGCCTCTGCCTCTGATACTACCCAACACTCCACTTAATTACGTTATCCTTCATTTAGATGGTGATTGTATTGCAACATCTAACAAGGAGAAGATATTGCACAGTAATGGTGAGTCGCTAGTACAGCTTCTTGATTATTGAATTACACATACTGAGGGTGCATCTCGAGAGTGAAAACTGATGCTTTCACTAGGTGATGAAATTCTGCTCTGTAATCCTTTAATACAGACTGTATTCAAGTAAAGATTAAAAGAAGAAATCGGGAGCACAATAGATTACATGCACTGTGACATTTCTACCCTGATATTTTTATTCGTAACAATATTATCTCTCTTATTATCTTCATGACACTTTAGGATCACTTAGTTGGCCTGGCTATAGATCTACCAGTTGTCCCAATTAGGTGAAATCTTCAGTACAACAGATATTAAGTGGAGCTATTAAAATTTCCTGCTAAGCCATTACAAACTGAACACAAACCATACCAGGGCATGTGTAAACGCTAACCTTTTAAAGCCAAGTCCATCTTTCTCTCCAGCAAGACAGCTGTAATCCAGGATTTCACAGGGAATATGGCTCTCTGGCAGTGCCTCTGCAGAGCAGGGCAGGGAGCTGGTTTGCTGTCCTGGCAGTAGAGCTGGGGATGAGGACTTGGCAGCACCTGCTTTGGAGCACTGCCGTGAGCACAGCAGAGCTGTGCCAGTGCCCACGGCCGCCCCGGGCTCCAGGGACAGCAGGGATGGCAGCCTGGCACCATCCCATGCCTGGCATATGGACTTCCCATAAAGGAGCACCCCTGGGCCCTGCTGATACAGCATAGAGAGGGGATGGCCTTTGACATCCCACTGCAATTTCAGAAGGCCTTTAGGACTCCCTATTTTAATTAGAATATTAAGCCTGAATGGCCACTGAAACCAAGGGATAATCCTGGATCAAAGCCAGGAAAGACAAACCGGATCAACCCCAGTACAGGCGATCAACACAAACAGCATTATTTTAATAATTGTTTTAGAATAACATGGTTTAGCAAATAGAGGTAGATTTGAGTTCAGGGACTCATATGCTCAGCCTCAGTAGCTATGCTAAAGACCTTTCCTGCAGAACAGACCATGCTGTCCCACCTCTGGGTCTTTTCTCCCTCACCAGCCAAGACAGCATTTCCATGCCCGATTGTGCTTTACTGTCAGATAAAGCCTCAAACATCCTGATCTCTGCTTGAAAAAGAAAGGTAATCTATTCTAATGTAACTAGAAAAGATGTCTCAAAAATATGGGGAAGGAAGAAAGGAAAGGAAGAAGGAAAGAACATTAAATTTCATAAAATGGTACAAAGTAATAAAGAGAAATAAACTCATGAAAGAGTAACTGAGCCTTCCTGCCAAAACACTTCACAATATTTGGTTGTGGTAGCAGTGACTTCATTTGAAAACATTTGAAGGAAAACTGTGCAAAATCTTTAAAATAATGTAAGGATTAGCTGTTCTAAAGGTTAAAGGCATTTCCTTTGCCTTACTCTTGATTCAAGAAAGGAAGAAAAATTTTATGTGCATTTGGTATCTTTGTTCAGTTACACATTCACACACACACAAAGGATCATCACCTCCAAAAGCTTTTAAATAAACCCTCCACAACCTTCTGGAAGCCCCACCTGGTTACACCAGAAAAGACACATTGCACGGTTTCACTTAACTCTTAGGACAAGCATGTGACCACTGAATTTCACTCAGCACTTTACATATATAGTCCAAGGGCCAGTTAATTGACCAAAGAAAGCACTAAAGTCTAACTCGGTAATTCTGCAGGAGAGGAGAATACATGGAAGTCTAACTACAATTGCTAACATCTTGCTTTGAGAGACATATGGAAATCTAGCCCAATTGCATGGTGAGTGCCAGAAAAATCCTGTTTCTACTTTAAGCTCAGTTCCTGCTTCATCATTGTCCCTGTCCCCATGTAGTCATTTACACCTGTGCAAAGTGAATGGAAAGCATTACCAAGTGAGAATGAGAACAATTTATCATTCCTTTCTACACCCATGGCAAAGAGGGAGAAGCAGGCATTGAATTTATCAGGTTCAAAAGAGATTGAAAATTCAAACAAATGCTTTTGCACAATTTTTTTTACAAAGGCAATTAAACAAAAAATTGTAGTCTAATACAACATTATTATTTTTAATTTGCCTTCAAACAGGAAATACATAATTATGCTACCCTTAGTAGCCCCTGCATGGCTACATTTTGGATATTCTGAATGTTATGAACTCCATTGAAGTTCAATTAAGTAATACATAAACAAAATTAGCTTAAATAGCAAAAAAAAAAATTAAATTGAATTGGCTTAAGTAGCCTTTGTTTGAATTTACATATTTATGCACACAGATATATATACTATATGTATACATTCCTCAATAAAGTTAGCACAAAATATTAATTGCAAAAGAACGGTGTTCAAATTACAGTTTCAGAAACACTAAAGTATTAGAGCAGCAAGATCAGAAAGCACTGCCTTGCACCTAAATTCTCACATATTCCATATTGATTCAACTGTTGCAGCAAGTTTTATTTTCAAAATCTTTCTATGACTACCAGGCTGACCTAAAGCTTACGAATATCCTTCAATACAGTGATACAGAGCCTTGGTTTTTAAATTATTATATAAATAATAAAAAACATCAGAACTTAGAAATCACATACTTTATGAAAACAAAATCACATTTACATGAAGAAGTAATAATACTTGAAATAGTTTCACCTCAAGTATTTGAATTTCTCTTTAAAAACATAAAGAAACATGAATTTACAAGCTGCTAAATACATTCACAATGGATCTACAAACTGTTTCACAAATGCTCAGGTACATCAGCTACAGGATAGCTAGAGAATAAGCACTACAATAATGGCATAATGCAACCATTTACTTCAGGTATTAAATGTGCTTATATTTATTTGCAGTTTTAATTAAGTTTTCACTTTCTCTTAAGCACTTTATGCACATCAGAGAATGTATGACAGACCTTGATTTTTTTTTTCTGCTGACGACACATCTTTATTTGAGAACCAAAAAGAATGGCAATAATACAGCAGGATTTAAATCTGCCTTCTAGCTTTTTTAAAAAACAAAAGAAAAAACAATACCCTTATTCAAAACACTTCATGGATGACAGCCAATTTTTACTAATTAATTCAAATGGCCATCTCTGAGGGAGAAACCTGTTTGATAGAATTTAATGTAAAAGATCAGCTCCACACCTTTAATAAAATTAAAGTTTACTAGCATAAAATTTTCTGCACTTGTACATTATTCTGTTATGCAGATTTTTAAATTTTGTTGTCTTGTTCTATCAGATATTATGCATGAGTAATAAAAAGTTTGAGTTTTAAATAAGGAATAAATCTACTAAGGAAATAAGACTACCAAGCAACTCTTAAACTATGAAAATTTATCCTCGAGCTTTTCCACTTATATGTCTTTAAAGAGTGTTCAAACTGAGCCAGTACTGACAGAAAAATATTTATGTTATATTTATGTTTCGTTCATATTTATGTTATAGAAATTATTCAGCTCCAAAAAATAATTTTCAGAAATGGAATTTATCTCATATTAAGTCTATCCCACTTACTGATTTGATCAACAGTGCCAGGAAAAATGTTACAGAGAAATAAAGCCAGTATCCACATCCACTTTGTCCCTGAATTGAGTTCTGTTTGACTCTTCTTAATTTAAGAAGTAAGATTTCAGAGTAAGCGCTGCCTGTCTTCTCAAACTTCTAGTAGAGATAGAGCATGATAGATGGTGCTAGTGAAATAAAATTAGCCAGCTAGCCAGATTCAACCCCCAAGACGAGGCAGCAGAGGGGAAGGTGGCAGCCTGGCATCTTAAAATTGTTGGAAGGACTAAGAGATATGCATACATTGAGCATTTCTGTCTCAGAGGGTGGTAAGGTCTTCTAAAAGGAAGATGAATGGATAGCTGGAGAAGCAGCCCAGGCTTAAGTCAACCTTGAGACAATTTTTTGCAAAGTTGAACATCTAAGTCCTGGGGCTGGCTGGCACCATGCAGCCACATGTCCAAAAATGCTAACAAGACTAAACATATAGAGCTCTCTCCAAGACAGCTACACACTGCAATAAGTGAGAGTGTGAATTAATTATTTGGATCATCAGTATGAACAACAGTAATGGAGCAGAATTGAAGGGAAGCTACAAGGAGGTAGAGCATGATGAATTTTTTGGAAAACCCAGGCTTCATCAAACACTACAGTAGAAATGAAGAAGGACTCATAAAATTGAACTTCTACTAGCATTTTCACATAATTTTCAGTCTTTACAAATTAACATTTTACAATTACAATTTCAGTTACAATTGAACAATTACAGATGTTCAACTACATTTAAAGCACGCACAGGAGGAAACAACCATGTAACAGTCATCAGACTCTCAGTACCTTCTATCAAAACTGCAGAATTCTTTTGTGCAAATGAGGAACAACTTGTAATCAAACTATTAAACTATATCAAAAATGTCTAAATTAGGTGCTTTGCAGATTACCATAAATAGAAATCTGAAATATTATCAGGCCTAAGACACCACAAATGCCTGTCAATAAAATCAAAGTAGTGTGATTCTTCATACACAATATGAAAAATAAACTTTTTTCTTAGACTTGGGTATTTGGGTTAGATTGTATAACAATTTTCTTAGCAAAAAAAGCAGTACTAGATAAAACTAGAGCTTAGAGAAAGCAAAAACAAGAAAGTTCATAAAGAGAATCTTGTGAAGTCTTTATACACATATGAGAGAACATATGAACATGTCTTAAAATTTTAAATTTAAAAACTAGCATGATCTATCTGGATTCTTCTTCACCCACCTACACTTCACTATTTATCTATCAAATATATTAAGAATCCATGTGCGTGCCCACAATTTGATCTCACAGTTCTTCTGTGAAGTAAGGAAGAATAATCCAGTTTTACAGATCTCTGAGTTGCAGAGAGATGGTGCAAAATACTGAAGGTTTCAAAGGTTATAGGTGGGGATGTTAGGATATCATCAAAATCCAGTTTTAGCAATCTCAGTACTCACAGAGTAAGGGAAACAAAATTCATCTTAATTTAATAATTTAACAATGCTCCAAGCGTTTCCATTCCATTAGTATATAACTATCTATTTTTCCTCTGCTTTTGAAATTGCAAGGTGCTTCTGAATTGCACTTTTTATCTTCAAGGGCAGAGTTCAGAAACAATTTTATTTAAAAAGGAAACCTGAGTGTACACTTTTTACTAAATATGTGAATATTTGCTTTTTCAATTATAATTTCAGCAGTTGAGGCATTAAGAAATACACCAGCCATTATGATAAAGTCAGAATGCCAGGTATAATAGTGGCACTGCATCTCATACTTTTTCATTTATTTTGTGTCTTTAAAATGTTTTCTCACTTAGTTCTGAACTATTTAAAGACCCACTTTTAATGACTGGTTTTGATACAATGTTTTATAGTGCAACCCTGCTTCACTTAAGACTGTTGTGCAACCACCAAGAAATCCCCAGGATTACACCTTTATTAGAGATAAAAACTATAATTATATTTTTCCTCCTGAAGCCTATAAAATGGAAAATTCTGGGGCTTAGTAACCAGTTACACAGAGGAAATAATTTCTTTGAATCTGTGCCAATCACTAATAGGTGCTACACAATGAGAAGTTAGCATATTTGAACTACTTTTCTTGGGTGAAGTTTAACACTTGGTAAACAAAAGGCTGTGTAGTCCTGTGAGTTTTACTGGAGAATCACCAGCCCAACACCACTGCAGACCACAGCAGGAGAAGCTTAGCTCCAAGAGACTTAAAAAAGGGCCTGCAGAAACAGCTCCACCCCACGCCAGGTGATGATCTGAACCTCTCAAACACCTCTTTAGTTAGAAGGAACAAGATTTCTTTTTCTACAAAGCTGAGGAGTGCAAAGGCTGCAGGAGCAGGTATGCCTGTGCATGAACAGTTGTGCATGACTATTTTGTGGTCAACTCATCTCTTGTATCTATTTATCCTGTCCATCCATGGAATTTTGTGCAGATATAATGCTTAGATCACTAGAAATTCCACCTGTTTTTCTATATCACTAGAGGGATTGCCATGGGATTTCAAACTCTTTCACATGCTACCTGTGTAAACAATGTCTCACCTTAAACAAAGGCAGGCTACTTTGCTTTAAGCATATTTTGGCTTGTATGAGGGAACAGGTTTAGATCTCTTACCTTGTTTCTAAACACTCGTTTGTGCCCTGAGCAAATTTCAACACATATTGCAAGTTTCTTGTTCCACTGAGAAACAAAATACGAATAGCTTTTCCTCCATACAGAACATATATTTGTCAGATACAAGTCTTCAGTTGTGGATTATAAGGCTTATGTTTCCTCAACAAAAGAGACATTTTCTCTAATGAGTATTCTTATGAAATCTCATTCTTTGGATATAAATTATATGTGGTCCTCTACTCTGCATGTGCATAGGGTGGAGTGAGCTGGTCAGTACATAAAGAAGACCACAGAGAGAATGGGAGAGACTAAGAAAAGAGAGGCGTACATGCAAATATGCTGTGGGGACATAAGTAACAATTTTCCAAGGCTTTTAACCCCATTACAATTTTTTTCCTATAAGATTTTGATCAGTTCTTAAGAACATAGAAGCAAAGTGTAACAAGAATCACTGAAATGGCTGATTGAGATGAGCTGTTTCTACAGTCCTGCAAAATTATTCAGGAGCCTCATGGAACTGAAGAATGACTAAGTGTCAGAGGTTTGCCAGTTTCTTTCCAGCTATGTCATATTATTTGTTCTAATAAAGATATTTCTTCACACACTGTCCATTTCCATATGGACAATATGGAAGGCAACATAAAGTTTAAAAATATTGGAATATTGAGCAATCTTTCTCTCCAAAGCACCCTAATCACATGTAAAAATGAATAAGCATATGCTCTTTTGCCTCTATGTGAAAATTAATTGAAGACTTTTTTTGTTTGCAAAAATAATTCAACTTCAGACCAGAGAAATTCATGCTGGTTTTACAATTACTTCAGGTGAAAAATTCATTTATGTTACTGTGTGCTCCCAATCACCTGAATATTCCTGCTTAGAAATCAGAGACATTACAGAGTGGGATCCCAGGTTGTCACTGAACTGATAAAGGCTGTGAGCAGAGAGCTGACTGGTGTTACAACTCTGTAGCAATGGCACAGAGTAAACAAGTTCTCCAGACATGCAGATACATACATTGGTACCAAACAAAGATTTAGAAGTGGATAAAACTTCATAGATCCTTATTCTGGAGTCTGGCAAAGGGAATCATTGACTTTAACAGAGAATGTTTCTCTATCAAGGACATAGAAGGATGTGATTTAAAATTCTTAATGTGTCTTCAGATGTTCCCCTTTTTAAGCAGAAATGACAATGAATAAATTACTATGCATATTTTAGACTCTATTTCCCTTAACGACATTTTCATTACACTGTGTACTTTTTATTTTTATGCTGGTCACCACTGAACTGGCATAACAGCTTTTTGGGAAAATTGAAACTGTATTTTCAATGAAAATGGAATAAATTGTTCAATTTCCTCTTCCTTATCGTCTAGCATCCGCTCTGTAGCAAGCAATGCTGCTCCCATTCCCTCCAGCAGCTGGAGAGACACTCAGGATGCTGGAGTAGGGGCTGAAAAGGGAATGACACCTTACAAAGAGCTGGCAAACAGTCATTTCTAACTCAAACTACATTTCTCATAAACAGGACATGTGTAGCACTGTCACAGTGTCACTATCACTGTCAGCCTGGCAAAGAGAAAATAGTTCCGCTGGCTGAAATGGTTCAGCTTGCTACTCCAGAGACTAGAGAGAAGGGGGGAATAATGCTTGTCTTTCAAACCCATTAATATGCTTTCCACTAAAAGCTCAGGAAAGAGAGAACCACATCCCTTCCTAATCCACACAGGGCTCTATGCAATGTCTTGTAGGCATCTCTCATAGGAATTTAGCGCAATTTTGACGTGGTCAAAAATGATTCAAATTTCCTTTTTAAAGTAATCTCCACTGCTATGATTCTACAAGAGACTCGTTTTTCCATAGTTACAAATTATTGCCAGTGTCCCTATTACTACCATTAGTGCTACACTATATTGTATTTCTATTAAAAGTAGCAGTGCATAATTATTGCTCTCTTTATTAATTTGATGAGATTCTTCTGGCCCAGACTTCTCAGATCTGGGCCCAGAGAAGAATGTTCTGACAATGAGGAAATGGCACACATTGTTGGTGTTTGCTAGCAAAACCAGTGAGGAAACCTAAGCAGGAATCTACCCAGATTGAATCCCATAGCTGCCTCTGAAACAGAGCATGTTCTATGTACTGAGGCTGCATCCCAGATAAGCTGACAAGGTGATGATGCTTGTTACATCATAGTTAGTCAGCTACAACACAACTGCTGCTACATCTGCTTTGGACTGCTGTAAGCACAGGACTGGACCTCGGTGACTTGACCTGGGTGAATTTCGTGCAGACCCAGTTTCAGTGCATGATGTCTGCTAAACAGTGTAGAGGAAAACAAAAGCCAGTTAGCTTGTTCTCCAAACAAGCAGTTTGCTTGTTCTCAAGCTGCTAGTTATGCTCCTTCAAATTACAATTTTGTTTTTCTTTAGAAAATGGGCCTGGCAACAAGAGAGAAATACAATAGTCAAAAGGGCAGGATTTAAGGAGATAATGTATGTTTAGTTATGAAAGTCATGCATAATGCTTATACTCATTGATTTCCACGCATCTTAGAAGGTATGAAATAAAAAACCATGCATTTCCCCTATAAAGAAGGCAAATTCATAGTCTTGTGATTTTTGCCATTCAATGTTTGGAAAAACCAAAAGTTTTCCTCTGATTTTTTCATCTTTCTTTGTTTGTTTTCCTCAATAAGTGAACAGAAAGGAATGTATGACAAACTTGCAGATCCCCGTTTTGCCGAGTTCTCTTTTGCATATTGCATAACATCTCCATGTAGATCCAGAAATAGTTTGATTAGAGGTAACAGTTTTCACTATTTTATAGATTTAAAGGCCTGTGGATCAGCTCTTGAGATAAAGAGTAGTGATGTCCTTTTCCTACTACAGAATAGAAATGTTCCTTCATCTTGTTCTCCTTTTATTTTCCTCTCCTCTTCCCTACACCTTTCAAAGTTCATAACCCTACAGAGGTCCTAACTATTTTGTTATGGAGTTTTTGTGCCAATCTTGCAGTTTTCTTGTTCTTCAGCTAGTGGGAACAGGTTGTAGGCACAGGAAAGTTTGGATGACCACCCATTAGAATTCAGACAACTTTGGTCTGCTCTTAAAAGGGTGGATTTCAGAAACACATTAAAAAAGAGTTCTTACATAAAAGTACATTTTGCCAGACACATAAAATGGGTCAAAATATGAATTTAAACTGGCTTCTTTCTTCCTATGAAGTTGACATTCACTCATTCAACTTACATTTTGTATTTAAAGGAAACATTGGAAATTTCCACTATTTGGTTATCTTTACTGATAAAGGGGCACACAAAGTGCTGTACTGCTGAATTCATCCTTTTTCCATGGTATAAATTAAAAGTTACACTTTGCTTTTAAATAAACTGAGAGCTATGATTTGGTCTCTATTATTATTTAGGACAAGCAGATTGGACACAAAGCCACTCAAGGCAGTTTTTACCTTCCTCTCACACACTTCAGCTCTGTTCCTGACATCATACAGAGTAAAAGAAGCTGTTTATAGCCCAGACTGCTGTAACAAAAGCCAGACACGGAGTATCTGGGATACAATCTGCATGTGGGGGCGGAAGAGCTCCAAGCTGAATTGAAGCAGAGGAACTACAGCAGCAGCTGATCCGATACTTCCTGTGTGCTGCTTAGCAAGACACCCAGTAGTAGCAAGGCACGTAACTGCACAAAGTGCAAGCAAGTCATCAGACACTTGCCATTAAACCCAAAGAGAGAGAAAGACCTGAGAACCAGCACTCTATCCACAACTGCAGGCTCACTGGATTGCTGCATCCGCAAAACAGATATGTGCAAGTTGGAGACTCAGAGAGATCCATATATGCCCTAAAGACACAAATAGATGCATTTAGACATCTCATGTGGACTGCTTTTAAAGTAATTATTTGCTCCTTAGAGACTTCTGTGTTTTTGCTAATAGGAAAATGAGTGGCTGTACTATAAATGGGTTGTATAAAGACCATATTGTTCTAGATTCCTAAAATAACTTGGACACCTCAATTGTAACCTTTCTTAAAAGGGAAGTAGCCTTTGATGTGAAGCTTTAATCATGAACAGACTGAGATTTAAACTACTCTGGGATCTACCATGATGTAGTTGTTTGGAGTCTTGGAGCACTAACTAAAAAATATTCATTAAATTGCAACTACAAGTAATGTTTGGAGAAAACTCAAGGGAAAACTAATGTCTGTTGCATGATGTACAAGCTTTGTTGGCTCACTGTCATGTAGACTTTAATAATTTTCATCTATAAGGGCACCTATATGTACTAATGATCAATGAATCCATAAATAGCACGTTAGAAAGCCTATGGGTTTTTTTAGTTTTTCAAGCATGTACAGAACAGCAGGTTAGATTTTTTTATGAAGAGAGAGCAGGCCATTTTAGCTTATGTCATGATTACTTATGTCAGGCAACACGTGATTGCTTTTCTTTCATTGATACTCATTAAAATGCTTCCAATTCACAGATGTGTGAAGTACTTACAAATTTTGTTACAGGCTACATTTCTAGAAATCTTCTTAGGATCTTGGTACTGCTCAGAAAGTGGAAAACAAAAGATGAAGTCCCTGACTGGAGACTCCTCTTTTCATTGCCTGTATGCCTTGTCCCACCCTACTCACTGAAAGTAGTCACATTCCTTCAGATTTTAAAAGGGAAAGGTTGGTAACAGTCCAAAACCCAGGCACCCAATTTAACATGTTTTCTTGGAAACACTTTTTTGGAGTGAAGTAATGATTATTAAAGAATTGGCTTAATTAATTGATGTTTTATAATTTCTGATAACAATTTATCCTTTTATCAGTACCTCTCTACTGACATTAATCTGTTCTCCATGGATTTTGAGATGTAAGTGGGTACTTTTCAAAGGAAATTGTTCTCTAAAGGAAAATTCTGGAACACCAAAGAACATATATCTCTGATCAGGTAAATCTGCAAGGTCCAGAGAAGTCATACTTACGTCTGTAAAATGGACGTACGGAGTAGTGTACTGCCACAAGTCTGAACAGGAAAAACATTTTGTGAAAATGTGTTGCCTGTGGAAAAAATTCCTTGTTGATAGTTTTCAACATTTAGAAATTGTCAGAATATTGGGCTATGTGATGGAATTTCTGGTCTGAAGAAACTTTGTGAGATATTTTAATTCCACCAGGACAACAAAGAGGGTATCTTTTGAAAAGGCCAGGATTCAAAGGAAATATTTCAAAACTCTAAACAAGGTGGTTTATTGAAAAGAAGGTATTTTTTTCTATTTGTTTGAAGGAGGGATAGTTAATTTGGGTATTTGTTTTGAGTTTTTGCAGACTTCAGGTTTTGTCCCAACATTAGATCTCCAGCTCTCATGACTGAAATGAATGAAACTGAAACCATCCTCTAAGTACAGAAGAGCTCCCTGACATCTGTCAGGTTAGACCAGATATCTACAATTTTTCACCTAAAAATAGAAAACAGAGCACTGAAATATTCACTGTGATGTAGGCATATGTCCAAAAAGCAAGGAGCTGCATTGAATAAAAATACTGCAAGGAGAAGTGTGCACTTTAAGCCATTGGCACACAAAGCTGTTCTGGTTGGGCATTTAAATACCACGACTGCACAAGCCAATTAACTATCAATCATCCTGAGACCTCAGCAGCACCTTTCCATCGTTAAATGAGGTGGAGAGTGTATTTGTTGGTTGCCCTGTTCACCAAATATCTTCTCCGAGGCAATTATGTCTTCAGACTTTCTATCACCATGCAGAAGGGATTTCAGAGTTAGACCCTCATTCAGAAATGGGAAGGCAGATAGTGGAACACAAGCTTGAAATAAATGCAGGTGAAAGAGAAACACTCAAACAGAGTTTCAGCTGTTTTTAGCAAGTCTATTTATACCTCACCATATCCTTTGAAAACATAAAATTCTAGTCCTAATTTATTAATGGAATGTGCCAGCACCAAGTTATTTTTAAATTTAGAATATAAATGGCCTTCATGAACTAGAGCAAGCAGGCAGCATCTGACATGAGTCTCAGAGCTAGTGTGAAATTTACTTTTAAATTGCTGCTGTCTTTCCAAAAATTATGCACCGTGAGCATGTGTCTTCACTCGTGTTAGCTTTTTCTTTAATTAGAAAGCAGAACCGCAGGAAGTGGCACATAGAAAGGATCTTGCCCTTTCTTGGATGTAAATAACCCTCTCAGCTTATTTCAGCTGTTTCTTCCCAGCTAAATTAAAGTTGTCAGAGGAATGTGATCCTGAAAATAAAATCAGAAATTTCAAGCTATTTGTAAACATAAGAGGCAAAGGTTACTTGTATTTTATTTTATTTTCCAACCTTTTTCTTCTTCTGGGGCAAAATGAAAGTGGGGACGGAAGACAACTGAAACAAATAAATTAGAGAGGCTTTTTAGCTCCTGGAGACTCTTATTCCCAATATTAAGTGCAAGGAAAAAGGGTATTCTTCACAGAACTGTTCCTCAAAAGAACCTTGCAACTCAGTCTTGAGCCAGCTCAAATTATCTGCCCTTTCAGTTACACACTGTTGACTTTTTCCAAGGTCTGTCCTCATCACAACTTTATAAACCCATTAGAGGTATGCATTTGAGTGTTTTAGGGAATGACTAGACACAGCAAATGATTTCCTATAAATAATTTATTCAATGACTTCAAAATTCTTAGCGTTCCTGTAAGGACTGCCTGTCACAGAGCAATGCTGGTAAGAAACAGAAGCTTTCTTCCCTGGTTCTACCACCTCACCCAGGGCCCCTTCTACAAATAACAGAAAAGCTGCTGAAATTTCTCCTAGGTTTTGTCCCTCTGCCATCTGAGTTAGAGGGAATTTTTCTAATAGTTTTAGCTAAAACTGAATGAGTCCCAGGACCTTCCTGATCTCCTTCATCTTCTGAGAACAAAATCTAAAACTGAATTGTTTTGCAAGAAAATGTCCTTGAGCACGAGTCAACTTTGGGAAAAATATGTGGCAGCCAAGAGTCTGATCTCACAAGCTCCTCAAGAAAGCAATGTTATTGTAAAGAATAAAGTTTTACAAGACTAAAGCATGGAAGGGTTTGTAAAAGTTCAGTAAATCCTTTTCATACTGAACTTCGCTCTGTGTTCATATTTCCAGAATCTAGTACACATAAAAGTGGTTTTAGAGTTGTTTTAGAATAGGTGAAAAGATTTATATCAATTTTAATAGTCTTGGGTTAAGAGAAGGCTGAACTTTAAATACTTGTTCATGTGAAAAATCAAAGGTGCTCCAAGAGGACAAGAGCAAATGGTTTCAGGTTGCACCATAAAAGGTTTAAATTAGATATTAATTGTTTTGTAATATTTTTACATGGAAAGGATTTTAAATCTTTGGAATGGATTTCCATCCCTGGAAGTCCTCAAAATAAGCGTGGATATGGCAGTTGAAGACATGGTTTAATGGTGGACATGGTGGTGGTATTAGATTTAAGGTTACACTTGATGGTCTTAAGGGTCTTTTTCAACCTTAACCATTCCATGGTTCTAAGAAAAGTTTTTGACTACAGAAGAAGTTTGATACATGTTGATGTTTTGATAGATAAAACATGTATTTGAAACATTAATGCATATGGCCATATTTACTGAGAAGGTTCTTCATATATTGAACACGTGTTCCTATTTTGTAACCTCCAAAACAAAAAATTCCTACTCTATTAACACTCTTGTGTCTGTCAGTCAAGCTTCTGCAGAGTCCTTGAGTTATTTTTGAGGTAAAAATTTCAGATAAGTCTTTCTCCTTACCTTGTCGCTGAAATTTAAAAATAAGTTGAACTATTAATTAAGATTAAATGTGGTAGCTGCATATGAATATGCTGGCAATTTATCTATCCATTTTAGCATTGAGAATGTTTAAATTATCTCACCTCAGTGCCTGATAAAGAATCAATGGACTTTATTTAATAGCTTCATCTCCAGTGCTAATTGTATCCATTTAAATTAAATTATTCTGATTGTTATTCCATGTATTTATTTGGTGATATGAGACCTCTGAATAGATATTATTGATTTGGGGCAACTAGGCATCATCCATCACAGCTGTGAAGACAGGAATTAAATTTAAATAGTGGGCTATTATTTTCTGAATGTCTTTGTGGACAAATAGGGTAGCGGAAGCAGGATAATTAGGAACTTGCGCTAATTTGTCTTCTTGATTTATAGGTATATGATTCCTGAAGAAAATGAGCTCTACAGAGTAATCAAGAGAAGATGGCAACAGGTAAAACCTTGTGAGTCTTTTAGCAGAATGGACAAACAATTCATGTGCTACCAGTTTTTAACAGGTGTTTAGACAGCTAAAAGAACTACTTTGCCTCCTGATAAGATTTACAGCAGTTCCTAAAATGATTTTTGGACTGCTAAATAGAATCAGAGTAATTAAAAGAAAAAAGAAAAAAAAAATCTTTCATTGCCCCAAATTATAACTACCACACTAAAAAAGAACAATACAAAAAAAAAAAAAAAAAAAAAAAAAAAAAAAAATCCAAGGTTGTGACAAAGATAATTCTCATGCAATGTTCCTAAAGTGGTGGAGGTATAGAAACAACTACAGTTTTACAGAACATCTGAAGTTACAAGTAAGCTGAACAAAACCAATCAAAACCAATAAAATCATAAATCACTTTAGGCTGGATTCTAACAGTTCTCATTTTCTAGATGTTCCCAAGGTAGTTGACATACGAGTGCAACCTCATTTTGATCCCAGATGGCTAGAGAAAAATGGGATAACACTGAGATTTAGATCTCGCTCCTTCAAGGAGGATGCCTGTTACAATCATGAATTGTGGTGCATGCCAAATATATCCCTATACAGGCATTCACACATATCTCAAAGTGTCCTGTGTGCTCCTGAGCCAGAGAAGCCACTGATATAGATGTGTATAGATGATAAGGTACTTTCTAGGCAGTAAAACAAAGTGTTTCAATGAACTCTGTGATGGGCCCTGGGAGATGAGTCTGAAACCCAACAAAGCCATATATAAGGAGTTGCTGGGATCTGTCCCACAATGCCAAGACAACAAAGTTCTCAGTGCAACTAGAGGCAAAACTCGTGTTAAGCACACAAATATAACTTTGAAACAGAATAGTGATCTCTGGGAACATCATGGGAACATCATGATGAGAGTTTTGAGAAGATAAATTTCAGACGAGATCCCTTCATGTATTTGCCATCATGCAGATCATCAAGGTTTTGTTTATATCTCTGTAAATCCACCTTCAAGGCCAGGCTCCTGGATACTGGAGACAGTGAGCTTCCAACAACAGCTCAGGCATAACTATGGCTGTGCAAGCCTGGATATACACAGTCAGACAATACAGAAGTTTAATCTAGGTTGGCTGTTCATGGTTAGTGTGCAAACTGCCTGTAAAGAAAGCACGTGGTTGAAAAGCAAAAGGAAGGCAGAACATACAATGTGCTTACACATACTAAATCTTTTAGAGCTTCATGAAAATCAAACTTTTGCAAAGTTGTGGCAAATGAAAAATCAGCTAAAACCTTCATTGTCAGTGCAAACCCCCATGCAACGTTCTATATTTACAGTAATTAATCTCACGTGAATTTTCTTTGATTGGTTTTAATTGCACAGTTAGACTGTCAACCAAAACACAAATATCTTACGAAATTCATTAGAGATTTTAAAATTGAATTGATAAGGAATTTGACATTAATTTACAGCTTTTCTCATAAAAATGAAGATATTCTCAGTGGTAAAAATAATGCCTATTAATTAGGATTATTTTACTAAAAAACAGATGCCAAAGATGTAAGTCTTAGTATCATCAACCAAAAAACAGAGCTACTGGTACACTACTACAACACTGAATTAGTCTAAGAATTAAAATATATCATTTCATTATTGTCTTTAGTTTAAATATAGCATATTTCTATTCTCAGATGACTTTCAAACTTAATCTAAAAAGAAAGAAATAGTTTCTAATCTGGTTTTCCTAACTGCAAATACTTTGATTTCTAGCAATAAAACTGCCTGGGTAAGATCAGTAAATGTTTATACAGAGTCTGAAGGAGAACAAACAGAAGGCACAGTCCACTTATTCTTTTGAAGGAAAAATTTTGTTCATTATTTTGCATATTGGGGCACAGGAAAACCTTCTGTAGAATAAAATAATAAAGTAACTATTATCCAGTGGCTACTCACTGCATAAAACTTGCCCTGTCCCATGCCCAGTTCTGCTTCCCCTTGGTGCTGATGTCATATTTGGCACCAAATCACAAGAATCAAGATCAGCTTGGTCTTGAGAGTATGCAAAGATGTCAGGAAAAGTGCTACACACCATTTGAGTAGGAGAGAATTGGAACAGTGAATGGAAAGGAACTGAAGCTTTATAATTAGGGGTGCTTATTGCAAATCAAGCAGTAAATATTATTTTCTGGTCTGTCATATGAGTAGATGCAGTTCTTAACCAGTGGAGCCAATATCATTCCACTAAGACAGGGAGCAGGGAGAATGAACTCAAAAACTGATATTTAGAGCAGAAAGACAAACTCCATGGTGGTATATTGTACAGTAAGGGGTTACAGGGGGTAAGGATGAGGAATTCTGAAATGAACATACGGAGCTCAACCCAGCTGTTACTCTGAATGATGGACTAAGTGGAAAGCGAGATTCCTGCAGCATGAGGGGAAGGAAACAAGAAATTGTGGGAAGTTGCTTCCTGGAACAGAAGAAAACAGCTCTGATGCTCCAGAGGTAGAGATCTGCAGTCACTTATGGAACAGAAGATTCTTCTGCTGAAACACAGAGACAGAAGAACAACACAGCAAGTGTGCACACATGAGAGGTGTATGTGCTAATAGCATTGATTGTCTGCATGTGACTTCATTACAGCTTCTGAACTACTCCTGCAGGGCCCGGAGGAGAAAAATCCATCACAGAGCTCCACAGTGCACAGCTGGTGCTGAACTGGCAGAACTTCCACCAAAGTTTCCACACACAAGCCTGAGCACCAACTGGCAACCAGCAAGCATGTGCAATTTTTCCAGCCAAACTTTGGTTTTGATGCAGAAATTAAGTACTAACCACTCTTCTCCTGGGCTGAGAGCTCTGCCAACCATCAGCCTAGTGAGGACACTTAAAGCAAAAACGTATTCATTTCTGTGAGCTGAAGTTTTACCACATGTAGAACGAGTCACTCTTTACTAGTGCAGTAATAGATCTGTGTTCTAATCACAGGTTCCCATCTGTACCATTTATTTGGGAATTTATGTTAAAATATTAAGTTATTCCATCCACAATTTGAGTTTTGTCCTGTCCTGCCACTTTTTATATTTGTTCCTTTCCTTCCTTTTTTCCAATAAATTTGTTTCCCCCCTTTTTGTCACCCCCCTTTTTGTCACCCACTCAGAGAACCTCTGCATTTTTCTTATATTCTAGTATTTTCCAGCAGAAAGACAAGGCTGAGTATATGAATCGTTGGGAAATCCATCTGCTTCCTTTAGCACTTAGTGTTGCCTATCCTAAGTTTATTTTTTATTAACAAATAAAACCTAGCATATAATTTCATTCCTTCAGGACGTCAGAATAGGTCTGAATTAAGGAGAATCAACCAAGAACTTCCAAAAAAAAATCCGAAAAAAAATCCCCATAATTCAGAAAACACAGTCCTGTTGTTTCTCTAGTGTAAACTTGGTTTGCAGATTTGAGGTCTTGAACTGGTTAGTTAGAGTCTAATAAAGACATTAATTTTACTCAAATTTTAATTTTAAAATGACTATATAATCACAAGGATAACATTTAAAGCTAAACTAACCTCATGCTTACTCACTAATTATTTTTTATAGAAGTGAAAACAGCATTATGGCAATCAAACACAAATGTTAGTCTGCACTTTAGACTACAAATAAAGTGTCATTTAGCCAAAAGTGCCATTTAGCCACTTATCTATGTAGTGTTGAGTTAGATCAGACTAATCTAGAAAAAATAAAGAGTTCTAGCAATATCAATATTCATGTGTTTAAAGGTGTTTTTATAATTTTTAGAGTTTGAATGAGAACAAATGCAGCAGATGGATAAACAAACTCAAATGGATGGTGCTCTACGAATTATGAACCTCAGCCAGAGATAATGTCAAAATTTAGCTGACATTAAATACCTCATTCTACCAATACCACTGTTACTATCTTCATGACCAGACAAGCAACCTACCTCTGTGACAAGGCAAAATAATTAAAGAGAAGCTATAAAGAAGATATTGCTGCAATTGAATCACTCCATTAGTGAGCAATCAACACTCTAAGTAGTTAGATCATGCTAGGAAAAAAGCAGTCAGTCAGTTTTACAGCAAAACACATAAATGTGAGCTCTCTTTTTGTTGTTGGTGTTGGTGTTGTTGTTGAGGCCATTTATTTCCACAGGCTCACCAAGAGCCCCGCGCACCATCTTGAACATGGCCTACATCAGCAGCTGATACTCACAGCACTAGGTTAGCATACTTCTTTTTCATCTCTATGGGGTTAAGAAGGGCTTAAGAAAAAAAAAAATTGATTATTACCTTGCATAATTACTTGGTGTTTGATCATTACACAAAAATTGTACAATGGAACATCTCCCTGGCAATGAGGAAGGATAGCAGCCCCTCCAGCAAGGGTTCAATCTCACAGTGCCAAAACAAGGCAAGTGGAGGAGATCCAGTGGCTGTCCCTGGTTTAGTCCCTGGCTGTCATCAAGCATGTTCTCTGTGACAAGAGCATGTCCAAGGGCAAGAAAAAAGTCAAGCCAATATGGCCAAGCACAGCATTATCACAATTAAGTTTGTGCAAAGGCTTCCTAGACCAGTGGGAAGGGTGGGTCCTTAATTCAGATGGTGGCTTTTCAATTTGTCTTTCTGCTGATGGAGAAAAAGGGCACTCGTCCATGAGGGACCATAGTCTGGGCATCTGTGCAATCTTGGAGCTTATTAGGGAATAGACTCATTTTAGATATCTCTGCAAATGGACTGGCAAAATAAAATGCACAGCTTTACATCCCAAACCTGTGTTAATATAGTGACTAAATGATTTGTGATTCATTCTGGTTCTGTGCTGTTTGAATGAAGGATTAAAAAAAAGCTGCCAATATTTGGCCTTCTTTGTAAAACTGGAAGGAATATTTTTAAGTGAGAAAATAATAATGAAGCAAAATGAAAAATAAAACATCTAAATGTACATGAGGAATTCTGATAGTCATTTCCTTAAAAACAAGAAGGAAAATTATTAAAAATTTACCTTATAACCAAGATGGCCATCCGTTCTATGAAACCACAGCAGCTGGAAAATACATCCCCCTTTCTGTGAACGTTGTTGAACCATCAGAGCTCTTACTTACAGTGAGTTGAAAGATGCTACATTTGAGAATACAGCTGTTATTGTTTTCAAATTTATAGACATACCTAGAGGTAATTGTAAACTATTTGAATAACTGCCATAAGCTACCCTGAAATGACTGGCGGCCTTTCACAGCAGTTATTCAAAAGGAAGTTATAATCCCAATACAAACAGATGAACAATTATGGGAATACCAGAGATGTCTGGAACTGGTTTTTGTTTGAAATTTTTCTAGCAGATTTCATCTGAAATGTAGCACTGGAAGGGACCTCCTGAGTTATGGAATCCAATTTCCTATTATCACCACTAACAGAGTCAGAAACACCATGAATTTGGCAAGACCTAAGTGCTGGTAAACTGCCAGTCTCCCTGCCTTGGCATTCAGAGGGGAAAGCATAAGCAGGTAGCCAGTGGTGGCTGAATTTACTGAAAATTGCTACTGAAATTTAACAGTTTCTTGGACTCGCAGGGAAGTGGATTTTGCAGGGTTCAGCACCAGGATAAGGGTGAGAGGGCCCTCCCACCAGGGACGTTCTGAGAGTGGCTGGGTGCACATGGGCTTGGGAGTTAGAAGTTAAGATGAACCTAAAGTACTCCAGAACAGAGGCTTAAGGGATAAGAAATACCTATGCATAAATTAATCATTCTCCTCCTTAAAACAAATTAATCAATTAAAAGAGCTTCTGCAAAGTCTCAGCTGCGTAGCTTCCAAACCTTGAGGGCAGTTTCTGTCAGTAGTCTGGTCCCCTGAGCCAGAATCACAAACTTCAACACTGAATTTCAGTCTCATACAGCTCAGAGCAAGACTAGGTTAAGCTGAATCTTGAATGAAAGGCACTGTATATCCTTTGGGTAAAAATCCAGTAGAGCAACTTAGAGGACAGTAACCCATCCATGCAAATTTAAGTCAATATCTAGAAGTCTAAAGCGAGAGGGAATTCCTTGTGAAGTGTTGGACCTTAAGGACTTGTTTCACAGCTGTGGGACAATGAAAAGTCTCTCACCCTCAAGAGGGGTACCCCCAAAAGCTGTTGTGTTTCTTGAAGTTCTCCAACTGCCAGGAAATGGGAAGGATGGACTGTCATGTGTGTGGCCTTGAGAAGTCCAACTGGTGACCCCATTAAAACCGAATAAACATGGCATTTTGCAGGCAGCAATATGCTTGAAAACTTCTGAACGTGCTGATAATGCTTTGTCCAACACCTCTTGGTAAGGCAAGTTTCCTTTTTGAGGATGGACATGATGCCTTTATCAACCTGCCCCTTAGATAAAGAGACTATCCTATAAGAAAGATCCCCTGACTCCATCCCTCAGTACAGGCTGGATCCACCTCCTGGCCGTGCTGCTCAGAGCCACGCTGGTGCTGTGAGAAAAGAGGAAGTTATTGAAACTGTATGGATTGGCATTTGAATGACGTTCTCCTTTGAGCACAATGCACCAGGAGCAGACCAACTAATCGCTGGGAGCAGAGCTGAATGCCAGCAGGCATCCAGGCAAGAGGTCAAGTATCACTCTTGTATTTTGTCTACAATAAAAATTTTTTTGAAGTTATTACACTTTATAAAACTTTTCAAAAATGAACAATTCTGATCTTCTTTTGACACTGTCTGTCACTTCCCCCTCTGAACTGTCAGAGAACTCAAAATCTGATCTCCACGGTAAGTCAAAAGGCCATCCCAAGGTAACTGGCAGATTTTATTTGATTAAAGGTAAAGTCTTCTCAGTTGTGTTTTAATTAGCATTTCATTTTCTTCCAATGAAAAAAGAGGAAGTCTTAAGTGTCCTGGAACGCAGAAAGTGTTTATAACCCCTTGAGAGATTCATTGATTAGTTTGTTTTCCTCAAGTGGTGCCATAACCCTCTGTTTTCATATGGAAATATACAGAAGCATAAACATAAATGGATATATTCCTTACGGACTCAGAAAGAAAAAAATAACAACAAAAAATGTAGACCAAGGATTTAAGGACATTATTTTTTTCTGCGGTATTGCTGTGCAAAGCAGTCTAAAATCACAGCATAATCAGTGAAATACCATTTAGCATAAATTGTTTTGTGACTTCACTAAAAATATTTGCTAAAAATTAGGGCTAAGTAATGCAAAAAAGTTACATCTTATAAATAATGTATTGATCTGTTGATGGACAACAACCATCTAATACATCATTAGATAATGTGTCAGCCAACCACATAATTGGTAGACTAATGAATACGATAGTTCATATAAAATTTAGTCAAAGAAATATGCTTTATTTCCCAGATTTAAATAAATTATTCATCTAGATGTATTTGTTAGCTAATACAAATATCTTCTTGGTCCAAGTGAAAAAGGTCTTCCCACTGCATTTGAACACAGGCCCTTTAGAGAGTTTAGAGCATATCTGCCAGCACCTTTTTACTGGAAAAATGACTACAAATTGCAAATGTACCTACATGCTTATATATTTCCATTAATTCAAGTGTAAACCACCATCTTGGGATTTTTTCCCCATCAAAAAATCTCTAAAGGGTCAACTCCATAACAAACGCCAATGCCTGTGGATAAGTGTCCTAATTTGAGTTGTGTTAAATCTTTGTTTGAGCTCATTAGTATATTTGCACATGATTTCTCTATAAAATGTTATCTCCACTTTTTGGCAAATGCATCCGAGGCAAATGGAGACCAGAGTGGAATATATGGCTGTGTAAAACTAAACAGCTCAATTGAGCAAGGTGGACATTAGAATTAAATCTGGCAAGGAATATCAAGGACAACAAAAAGGGCTTTTAAAAGTACATCAGCATCAAAAAGATGATTAGAAAAAAGTGGGTCTGCTGCTGAATCAGATGGGTGGCCTGGTAATGGAAGACACAGAGCAGGTGGAACTACTAAATGTCTTCTTTGCCTCAGTCTTTACTGCTGAGGATGGTCTTCAGGAATCACAGACCTCAGAGGTGAGAGAGGAAGGCTGGAAAAAACAAGACTTCCTCTTGGTTGTTGAGAACTGTGCCAGAGACCAGATAAGCAGACTTAATACCAATAAATCCATGAGCCCTGATGGAATGTACCTATGGCTGCTGATGGAGCCAACAGACGTTGTTGCTCTGCCCCTCTCCATCATCTGAAAAATCACAGACAGCAGTGGAAGTGTTCCATGACTTGAGAAAAGCCAGTGTTACTTCTATCCTCAAAAATGGCAAGAAAAAGGACACAGGAAACTACCAGCCAGTCAGACTCACCTCCAGACCTGGAACAGATCATTCTAGAAATCACCAAGCATGTAAAAGAAAAGAAGGTTATTGGGAGTAGTCATCATGAATTCACCAAGGGGAAATCATGCCTGACAAATCAGAGCATTGGTCATGCCATCTATGTTGGTGTAATAGCATGGGTTAATGAAGGAAGGGCAGTGGATTTTGTTTACCTCAATTTCAGCAAGGCTTTTGACACTGTCGCCAATAAAATCCCCCTAGGTAAGCTCAGGAAATATGGGTTAGATGATCAAACAGTTAGGTAGATCAAGAACTGTCTGAATAGCAGAGCTCAGAGAGTTCTGATCAGTTGAGCAGAATCCAGTTGGAGGTCTGTAGCCAGTGCATTTCCCAGGGATCAACATTGGGTCCACCCTTATTCAACTTGTTTATCAATTACCTGGACAAAGAAACCAAACGCACCCTTGGCAAGGTTGCTGATGATAAAAAACTGGGGCAGTGGCTGATACACCTGAAGACACCTTGCTGCCATTCAGTGGGACCTTGATAGCCTGGAGAGTTGGGTGGAAAAAAAACTAATGAGGTTCAACAAGGGTTAGTGCTGGGTCCTGAGCCTGGGGAAGAATAACCTCAAGTATGAGCGTGGACTGGAGGCCAACCTGCTGGAGAGCAGCACTATGGAGAAGGACCTGGGAGTCCTGGTGGATCACAAATTGACCCTCAAGCAGCAGTAATTTTGTGGCCAGAAGTGCCAATGGCATCCTGAGGTGCATCAGGAAGATTGTGGCCCAGCAGGCCAAGAGAGAGGATCTTCTCCCTCTATTCTGTCTTAATGAGGTCATATCTGAAATGCTGTGTACAGTTCTGGTCTCCACAGCTCGAGAAAGACAAGGACCTATTGGAGAGGGTCCTACAGAGACCACAGAGATGATGAGGAGTTTGGTACCTTTTTCTTATGAGAAGAGATCGCAGGAGCTGGGTCTGTTTAGTCTGGAGAAAAGAAGACTGAGAGGAGATGTCACTAATACATATAAATCTCTCAAAGGCAGGTGCCAAGAGAGTGGTGTCAGACTATTTTCAGTGGTGCCCAGTGGCAGGACAAGGAGTGATGGCCATAAAAAGTCCCACAAGAAATTCCTCACCAACATGATGTGCACTGAGAAGAATGTACACTGAGGGTGGCAGAGCAGTGAAACAGATTCCCAGGGAGGTTGTCCAAAGAGACTGAGGAATCCCCTCTGGAGAAGTCCAAAATCCACCTGAACATATTTCTGTATCACTTTCCTTTAGGTGATTCTGCCTTGGCAGAAGGGTTGGACTGGATCATCTCCAGAGGTGCCTTCCAAACCTAATAATTCTGTGATTCTGTGACATTGCAGTGACAGCTGGAAGATCTGAAGGGACATGGGAAGTGAACGGCCTTCTCAAGCCGACCCCTCCTAAATTGTCTGGAAGGAGTGTCTGACTTGGGTAACTACAGGTTTGCAGGTATAAGTAGTAGGACCAGGTCCAGAGTCTATGCACTTTTATTTTTTTCTCTTGCAGCTGCTCTTTTGTTTCTCCAGAGCTTTCTCAGGAGACCCCAGACACTGAAATGCAGGGGACTCTTTCTGAACTGTGGAGTTATGGGCTGCTTTGGAGTTATGGGTTGCTTCAGGACCCCTCCTGAGCTTGGTGCCTTCTGCCTCCTTTGCCTAAGGATGAGCTTGCTGTGAAGTACACAAATCTCATCAACTCTTCCTTACCAAACCTCCAAAGCTTGAAACAACCAAGATCATTTGTGGACTGTTACTTTATATGCTAAGAGGCTTCAGCACATAACATAGAAGTTATTATACACATTTCCTACAAAAACAAAACTTTAAAAACACCCAAGAATTCCTAAAAGTGTGATATTTTACTTGTAAACCATGCTGATTAAATATTATCACAATATATTGTGATATCTTTTTAAAACTGGTTGAGCTCAAATGGGCTCAGACCTGTTCCTGCTGGAAGTAGTATGAAGCTAGAAAGGTGAAGTCAACCCTGTAATTGCTTATATGTACAATACAAAATCCATCCACATGATAGTTTCACACAAAATATTATAATAAGGAGAATTAGGGACTCAGACAGAGTTCTGAAAATCAGTATTAACTTTAAAACAACATATTTAAAATTAAATCTGCTCTGTTCAATCTAATTTATTTCCTTCATATCTGAGTGGATGCTCATGGAAATAGTAAAAGTCACTTGACCATAGGTATATTCCTTCGGGAAAATCTGCTGCTGCTTCACAGCATAAAGGATAAAATTTTGGAAACTTTAATTAAATTCAGTTATTTATTCTCCTTTTCTGAATGCCTAAACCATTTTCAATAACACTGTAAGAATTCAATCTGAAGATATTATCTACCATGGAAAATTTCTGTATGAGCTGATAATGTGTGGTAAGGTTATTCGTAAGTGAAATAAATTATAAATAGGTTCACAACAAAGCAGATTTTAAAAATCCCCACACTTTAAAAGTGAAATTTCACACTTTTGCTACACTTTGTCTAAGACAAAACACATGCTACAATCCCAAAGCAGTGGTCATTGCAAATTGATTCACATTTTAACAAGAACAAGGCACTGGGTAGCTATTAACACCTTTTATTTTAATTTAGCAGTAAAAGCTTTCATTATAGCCATTAGACAAAAGAGAAAAAAATTGGCATTAAAATAGGAGAGAAAGCATATATAGAAATAAAACAAAAACTTAATTTACAGCACAGGGACTGGCAAATATATATTAACAGAACCTAAAAACTTAGTTCTAAATAATTTAATTGGATTAATACAAATGAGAACTATATAAAAAATAAAAATCCAGAGGGAATTAATTTTAGAGCTCTGCAGATAGAGGCGAACCCATGTTTAAATATATATTTTTCCAGTTATGGTTTGAGGAAATAAACCAATGTTGCTTTCACAGCTCTTTGTATATATTTGTAGCAATTAAAATTCCTCACATTTTCTTGTAATAATTGGTCGACAAGTAAATGTTTGCAGGCACAATAACCTGTTCTTTTCCTCAGTTTGAGAATACTTCTTTCCTTGTATTTCTCAAATCTTAGTTTCAAAACAAAAAGATTTTGGAGCAAACCTGGCCATCCCTTCTGTTCAGTGTCCAATTAGAAGAATCATGACTTTGTCACACCAGGTAATATGGGGGGAGCAGGGGGAAAGGGGGGAGGGATGGAAAGGAAAAATAATTAAGCATCCAATCCACATTGGAATTGAAAAAAAAAAAAATCCCTTTGAAGCCTAGGCCAGAGCAAGTTGTGGTTTGTTGTCTTAATGTGTTTCTTCTCCTGGTTGCTGTCTATAGTTTTAACAGGAACAAGGTTTGGATAACAGGGCTTGGTAACAGTGTTGAGTGCTACGTCTGATTTGCTTTTTGCATGGTTTCTGCCTGGCCCTGGGAGACAGAAGAGAGACATGCCAAGAGACAGAAGTGGCTGCTTCTAAACTGCTCTTACATATCCAGCCCAAACACTATCCTGTGGGAAGTGGAGCATCAAGGCTCCCCAGAGGCTTCACACCACCCCTGAGCCTGCAAGGCTGTCCAAAGCCTGGGTATGCCAGTGCTTGCCCAGGCTCCAATATGCACCCAAACACTGATGTACCCAAACACCAGATGACAGAGTCAAATTGTTTCCATCTTTCTCACAGAAATGTGAATTTTAGCAAACCAGAAGTCAGCCTTGATACCACTCTTAATTCTTGTTTCTGTGTCCCCACAGTGCTATGTAGAATATAGGGCTCCTGACCTGTGACCCAGGCTCCTCAGACAATATTTTTATTCTGCTTATAAAAATAGCACCTATAAAGAAGACATAGTGAGCTCTGCCCATCTTGTCAGTTTAAGCTTTGCCCATCAAGCAGGACACACTTATTGTGTGATTCTGATATGGCAGAATCTGCTAAGAAATTCATCCTTCCATCACATCCCTCCTTGAATTTCAGCTTACAATGTAAATATGTACAGAACATATATTCTAGCTCCGCAGAGACTCTGTTTTTAAAAGTATCAAATCCAATTCCTATAGCAAGAAGTCCATTTGTATGCAAGTGGGCTGAGCTGTCCTTCAGAGGGTTCTGAAGGACATTTTCTCAACAATCAGGGATTTGAGGTGACCCTGCTGTGAAGTTCTCCATTTTGCTGTAGTCAACAAAGTCACCAGGACTCTGTGAAGCACTGAGGCCCACCTGCACACAACAGCTTGCGAGACTGGGGCCTGGGCACAAACAATAGCAGTTCTTTTGGCAAGCTTGAAAGACCTTCTTGTTGGCAGATTGAGGAAGCCCACGCTTCTCCTACTGCACTGCCGTTGATCAGTATCAGAGAAGAGCATTAATCAAACGCGCAATACCATTATTTTTTCCAAACTCAGGTCTCAGGTCTGTAATAAGCACTTCTCTTAACAAAACATTACATAAATATTATGGAACCGCAATTCAAAACTGCTGTGTTGAGAAATTTGAACGATGATGAATACTTTTTGGAAATGTTGCTCCAGACTTGCGCCTGTCTAGGCAGGAAAGACTGATCATGGTCATGGTGCTACATGCTGCATCAGTTAATTTGTCTTTTTATCTGCTTTTGGCTCATATCTCAGCTACAACTTTGTGAAAAATGACAGACTATGAACATCTTGCCATTAGTGGGCCATGTGACAGACACCAAGCACAGCAGGCCAGGGAGAAGCATCTGAGTCTTGCAAACTTTCCTCACTGCTAGATTTTCTGATGGATGACACAGCTCCATGGTGCTGACAAAGATGCTGCTGACCTCACTTCCAAGAACGCCACATGGTTTGCAGCTTACAGCAGTGCATCCAGGACACAAGAGACAAGAACTAAGCATGTCTTCAGCAGGAGATGGGTTGATTTTTAAATATGGAATATGTTTCAGAAATGGTGAAATCTCCACAGAGAAATGCTGTTTAGGAAATGTTTGTGATCAACAGCACTCTTTTTAAAATGGAAATCCATAGAATAGTAGACAATCCCCATCTTTATCCCCACATACTACCTGTCTTCTGCTAGAAACTGTGTAATTAACCTTTTACAACACTTAATCTGGTCAATTCATAACAGATATTTGGAAAGAGGATGCTTTTGTAAAGGAAACTTTTCCAGGGCAACAAAACTTCTTTCATTTCTTGCTATCTTGTTTTATTTTTTAACATTTCGTTTTGCTCTACACAGAGCAAACACTCAACTTTTTTCAGGTTTTTAAAAAGGGAACAAAAATTAAGATAGCATGTGCTTTCCTTTTCAGACTGCATTGTTTCTGGAAGCAAATAAAAACAGTCTTCTTGCCTGTGAGGAAGATATCAGAAAAGTAGGACACACAAAATAAAAGCATCTCTGAGTCATACCTACATACACAGCAAATCCAGAAGTTCCTTACAACAACTTAGTGAAGTTGTTCATGTACAGCCTGTGGTACATTTGCATCAGCATTTTAGTTCAGGCTAAGAATTGCTCAAAGATCACTGCTCTCCACACAATGACGCAGCAACAGAGCACATGAACCAGATTCCTTTGAGATGAAGTCCCATCCCCAGAGACACTCTCCAGAACACCTAAAGTAACCCAGCCACAAACAAGCTTTCAGTCCACAGCACCAGGCTAGAATCAGCCTAAAGGAAAACCCGTGAAAAACCATCACATGGGCATCATGTAGGAAAGGGGCTCTCGGCACCATCTCTTACCACAGATCCACTTCCAGCACTCCCTGACGAATTAAACATAACCAGTGAATACTGACAAGGTCAGGAGAAAGATTTGGGATCAGATCAGGTAAAACCTGCTTCCATTCTGCCCAACTGTGAGATATGGTGATGGCCAATTAGGATTTATGGTTTATGGCCAAGGAACTGAGGCAAGGATAAATCCTAAATCTCAAGACTGAGTAGCAGAGTTTGGAACCATATTAAAGAAGCAGTGCCTTTGACATTAGCTCACACAACCATAATGTTTAGGGGCAGCCAATGAGACCCCAAAAGCTATATGTACAAATTAGGCATTTTTGTAGTAAGAGGGATCCTGAGTCAGTACTGCAGCTGGCTCTATGACCTGAAAAGCAGTCAGAGAGAAGAGTTCTTCAGCTTGGGAAGAAGCCAGGAGAGCTTCAGGAGAAAGATCTGTAGATACAGAGATGATGAGAACACAGATATGTGGACTTACTGCCTCATGTAGATATTGACGCAATACTAAAGAACAAATGACTTTCTGTCCCGACAAAAATGAGTTCAGTAACGAGCAGCACCTCCCCTCTGCTTAAGTCCAGGGAAGACAAATTCCCACAGGCATGCTGGATGCTCCATGGTGCTCTCATGGAGAGTGTCCACTCAGGGACTGACTGCAAAGTTTCACCAACCACAACACCAACCAGCTCTGCCACTGAGGAATGGGTGCAGGGTCCTTCTGCAGCTAAGTCTCTGGAGGCAAGGGCAAGTGGGTTTCCTTCATTAAAACTCACATACCTTGGAAATGCATTTGACTTTCTTAGCTGTCATTGATGATTGTCTTTACAGTGACCTCATTGCTGCAGTAAATAAAAGGTGGGTTTCTATCCCCCTTAGGAGAGGTTTAGTCCAAGAAAAGCTTGAAAACATGTGTGTCCCAAATTGGAGACAAGATTGTTATTTTTTAGTGTTTCTCCTATTTTTTATTCCTGAGTGTATTTAAATAGCACGTACTTCTCTGAATGATAGTCAGACACAGAGAAAAAGAAACATCTACACATTCAGCTTTGCCAGAAAGTAATGATTCAAACTTTAAAATGAAAGGTGTGAAACCAAAATAAATGAAGATTAAATCAAATAAATTCTGGATCCCACATGTCCAAATGTGGTGGGTTAGTCTAGCCAGTAACTAAATGCCTGTTCAGCCACTGAATCCTTCTCCCTCTTCAACAGAATATCAGGGGGAAAAAAATGAGCTTAAAAAGCTCACAGGTCAAGAAAAACATGAGCAGATAATTTAACTGTTACCATCATGGGCAAAACAGTCTCATCTTAGGGGGAATTAATTTCTTTGCTTGCCAGTTAAACATACAGTGATAAAAATATGGCCCCAAGATGCCTCTATTTTGGTTGAGGGGCTCAATTGTGCCCTGCAGTAAATTGGCTGGAGCCATCTGAAACTGTTTATGTATGACACAGGGCAGTCACAGCCTTCCATCCCAAAGGCCAATCCTCCAAAGGCCCCCACTGCCAGCACCTACAACAAGCCCAGCATGTAAAATATTGCATAACATGAAGACCCCCTTCCAACTGGTTGTAAACAGCGTGGGGAAAACCAGGCAGGAGTTGCAAAAAGGGAACAGTTACAGTGCAGTGCCACAGCTCTCATTCCAAAATATGCATATATTATTTCTTAATAACCAGGAACTCTATACAAATTACCATAGACATCTCTTTTATCCATATTCAAACGTAGATCCTTTAAATATGATATTTCCAGATAAAGCTCTATTTTCCTCAAAGATGTAGTGTTGATTTTGCAGATTTCTTGCATATTAAATCTAAGTATCTTTATATTTTCCACCTGATGCCAGAGCATTTCCATATTTCATAACACAAGATTTAGAAGTTTCATCAAAGCAAAATCACCAGCTCAGTGGTTGTGAGACTTTTTCTGTACACAAAGTGTTAGGATCAAAATACTTCTGAAACAGTCAGGAGAATCCACAAGATATTTTCATTCAGTTCAGGCAGGAAAGAACCTAGTTTATGAATAAATATTCTTCAAATAACTCACAGCAGGAGAGAATCTAGAAAAAAAAAAATAAAGGAAATCAGACACTTAAAAAAGAAACTTATTCTGCCTCGGAGAAAGAAAAGACTGCTGAGGTCTGACTGAAGCAAAATCAAACTTCACATTAAGTAAATTGTACCACTGATTTATCCCAAAGTCTTGACTTTTCCTGGTAAAAGAGCATGACAATAACCCAATCTTATGCATCTGTTAGACTGGGCCTTTCATGTAATGCATCAGAAGGTGTTTTTCAGCACATCCCATTCTGACAACATTAATCAGCAAAACCCCTATCAAGCCAGAAAATTTATAGAACAGATTTGCAGGATTATTATTAGACCAGAGGCCCTGACACAGCAAGAGCCTACCTACAGGAACTAAGTGCATGACAAGCTATATAAGGTGCTTTACAGGGAGGCGGTGATTTTTTCCAGTACAAATGAAACAAAGAAAGGATTTCTGAAGCATGGAAGACTGAATCTCAGCTAAAATTAGGGTACTTCAATGCAGAACTGGAGGCCCTCAAAATACTTTTCTACTATCATGGGTTGTCAAGAAAGTGTGACAATGTCAGTGAACTGATATATCCTTATATGAGCTACTTTTAGGTAAATTGATATAACAATTTGGACTACCACAGGAAACTCTAGTCTTGTTTAGAGCAAGGCATCAGTTCTTGCCAGGTCAAAGATTTCAATTTACCCAAAATGAAGCCAGTTCCTGCATATTGATTGCTCCTCCTAGCTGTAAATTATCACTGATTATTTTGAGGGCAGAAGTGTTGATAGCTTCCTGCTATTACTAACCTTTCTGAAATTAAGTCTATAGTATAATTTTTGGTTTATAGCAACTAAAATGTGGCTGGCTGGAGTGCTTTAGTGTTTCTAATTTTATAAAATAATAAATCCTAATGTCAAAGATTATTTTGGTCAGTGGCGTTTTATTGAAGCCAATAGACTTGTTCAAAAGTAATTTCTGGAGGACTGATATTCCCTCAAAATATACATATAATTTGTCAGTGATCCTGATTCAAAATGCTTAAGAATTCAGTGTTACCCCACATGTGAATCTTAAGTATCTTCATATGGCATTGCTGTGGTGAGAGGCAGGAGAAGGAGGATGAGGAGTTTGAAAAACTTCAGTGGTGGTAGCTTGGGAGCTATACTGAAGTACAAGCTCCCAGCCCCTGCTTGTCCAGAAAAGCTCAGTCCATGCAGTAACAAATCCATGGTTCCTGGTCAAACCCTCTCCAATTATTTCCTTTTCTCAACCATAAGATACAGATCCCCTGTTGACCTGCTCCTCAGAGAAGCCAAGTGTAGGAGATCAGACAAGCCAAGAACTAATCTGGCATGAATCCTAAACAGTAGGGATTTCCCTAATAAACAACTGGAGCATCTCAATGGGGTAAAGAGAGGGAGAACTGCACAGTTACAACTTGTATTCAATTGACTGAGTACAAACTTAAATTTGCAGAGCTGCCAATCTGATCTTTTTCACAGATCACTTTTTTCTGTCCTAAGAATTCACATGTCCTTGATAGACCAAATTGTAGTGTCTCCTCTTGAGTAAAATGGGATCGAATTCATTAGTAAATTCAACTGGAAACAGACTTTGTCACCCTTTCTGTTTGCTTTCAAATCTTGAAAAATAGAAATAGAGTCAAGAAAAAATAGCCGGAAATTCAAACTCCCTCTGTGGAGACCTTCCATCACCAACACCATGAAGTTTTAAGTCATATCACATCTGTAGACTTTGGGACTCTGCTGAGTTGTAATCATAAAGTGAGTTAACTGATTTGGATGGGTAGTGCTCAGTACAATCAGTACAGTGTTGCTGCAGGTTTATACCTCCTGGAGGTCTGGACCATTACTTGTTTGTCAGTGAGGGATGTCTGGCTATAAAATAGGAACTGTTGACTACAAAAAGATTATTGGTAATAAGTACTCAGAGCAATGCTCATGGACTAAAGCAGGAAAAAAAGTAAGGTGGAGCAGAAAACATCCATCTGACCAGAATAAGCATTCAGCAAGACAAACTACTATCTATATCCATTTATTCTTGGTACTGTTTTAAACTAAAATAACCCTTCAAGGTGCAAAGACCAGAAATATATATTAGAAATTTCTCTTTCAGGGAAACATTTTTTTCCTCTGTTAGGTTTATTACCTTCAAGAGGATGAATAACTTGTGCCTGTGCCTGTGCCTGTTACAGCCCTTAAAAGTCTAACACATCTTTTCTACCCAGAAAAAAAAAGACAGTATTCTAATGCAGCACTTGCTTCTTAAACATAAGCAATTTAGCCTAAATCTGTGGAAAATAAATGCTCATCATAAGATACTGCCAGGGAAAAGCAATGAAATATGTCCAATCTTGCCAAAAAATTTGGAGTCAAAATCATTGGGTACCCTCCTGAAATTGCCACCTCTAATGGGACAGTTGAAAGAGCACAGTATGACACAGGGAAAAATTATTTGATCAGTGCGGAATTAATTTTAATTAATGGAAAGTTATTTTTTCCATTCAGTATTGGTTTTTCATTGCCTGGCTTTTGGTAGCAGGGGGGTCACAGAAGCAGCTTCTATGAGAAGCTGCTGGAAGATTCCACCATGCCTGGCAGAGGCAATGGCTGCTCCCTGTGAAGATGGACACGCTGCTGTCCAAAGCTGGGCCGATGACAGAGGCCGGTAATGCCTCTGTGATGATGTATGTAAGAAGAAAATCAAACAGCATCACAGGTTTTTTCTTCTTGTCAGAGAAGGGGAGGAGGTGAGAACATGTGAGGGAAACAACACAGGGACACCAAGATCAGTGGAGAAGGAGAGGGAGGAAGTGCTCCAGGGTGCCAGAGCCAAGATTCCTTTGCAGGCTGTGGTGAGACCATGGTGAAGCAGCTGTGCCCCTGCAGCCCATGGGGATCCACGGGGGATGCAGAGATCCACCCACAGCCCATGGGGATCCACGGGGGATGCAGAGATCCACCCACAGGCCATGGGGGAGGTGCCCACTCCAGAGTAGTGGATGCCTGGAGGAGGCTGTGATCCAGTGTGAGACCCAGTGGAGAGAGAAGGCCCTTGCTCCCAGGCTGGAGCAGCCTGTCCTTGGAAGACTGCACCTCATGGGAAGACAACCATATCATGGCAGTTTTGGGAGAGCTGTGGGCCCATGGGAGGGACTCACATTGAAGCAGGTGCAGTTTGGCTGCTGCTCATGGGAGTGGAGCCACACTGGAGAAGTTCAGGGAGAACTGTCTCCTGTGGGTGAGACCCCATGGCCTCACAGGGGAAAGACTCCTCTCCCAGAGCAGCAGAAGAAAATCTTGGTGATGAACTGACCCAAAAACCCCCTGCCCTGTCCCCTGTGCGGTCAGTGGGAAGGAGGGAGGGGCTGGGTGGGGAAGAAGGTGTTGTAAGGGCTTATTTTACATCTCATTATCCTTCTCTGGATTTATTAGTAATAAATTCACTTTGCAACTTTAAATTGAACCAGTTTTGCCCTTGAATTGATTTCTCCCAGACCTTATCTCATGAACCCTTGGTTATTTTTTTTCCTCTCCTCTACCCAGTTGTGGCAGGAGAGGGTGAGCGTGCGACTCTTGATGGGGGGCTGGCATTGGGCCATGTCAAGTCACGACTCTTAGTCAGAACATACATATAAAATCACACCACCAGCAGCTTTCATTTGTGCACTTTCTGTGGCTGAGTTTTAGCATGAGTTTTAGCTTCTATCTAAAGTGAGAATTACAGCTGAGATTTTCTCCCAAGACATTTATTTAAAGGAATTAAGGTCTGCATTCCTGTTAGACAGCAGCATGATGTGGAACTCTACATTCTCCAGGTAACTCCAAAAGTCCCCTTAGTTTCTCTTGACTATACCACGGCAATGCTGGACCCTTAGAAGAAGACATCTCTTGATGGTCACCCATCATTTAGCACAGAGACTGAACATATGCTTCCATTGTGTGTGCTTGTCCCAGTTGCTCCTTCTTTAGGGATGATCTTCTGCAGCAAATGGGGAAAATGCCTGTAGTGAGACCAGATTTCTGAAGCTGGGAAGCATCTACATTACACAGACAGTAGACTCCCTTGGAGACCTTCACAGGAATTCTTGTCACAGGCAAGGCAGAAAACTTGTCACTTGCTCCGAGACTGCTTCACTGTGCACCTGGAATTTCAAAACAAGTCCAGAGCTCAGGTTCAGCAGACTGGATCCCACAAACTGTTTCTTTGGTTTGGTTATTTTCTTTTCCTTTTATTTTGGGCAGTGTTGCAGAGAACCCTCTTTGGAGATCAAGTTTCTGAAGTTAGACATGATTTCAATCATGGGACTCCCAGGGCTCAATAAAATAAAACAAACAGATGCTTCAAGTTTTAAAATTAGTGCAACAGCTGAAATAATAGAGTGATAACACTGACAAAATCTAGCTTAATCTAAATATTAGTAGTCAACTTTTTATTACTACACATTACTAGATCATTTTCCTCAAAGTGTAGTTGAAAAATCTAATTCTCAAATTTACCTGTTTTATTTGTTAGATCCCCAAACAATGCAGGGTGAACAAATATCTTTATGGCACATCTTTATTTATGCTTTTACTCAAAACTGATTCTTAGTCTAGTGCAGCATATATGACAGTTTAGACCACAAGGTTGAAGGGTAAAATAAATCCTTTTTTTTTTTCTTTTCCTCTGTTGAATGCCAAAAAAAATTGTCAATTATTTGTAGGTGTTTCCTAAGAGCCAGTACTTAGGTAAAGAAGACTCAGGGCTTGAAGACAGCAGCTAACCTAAACTTCAATTTTGCATTTATTCTAATTATATTGTTGACCTTGGAGGCCATACATTTGGGTGTTTAAGTGCTTCTAACACTTCCAAGGCTTGTGTGAAGGAAGCCCTTGGAACCCACCAGTGAGCAATGGCTCTGTCCTTGTCAGTCCAACTAGGTACAAGATATAATACTAGTGAAAATTACTTGGCACAGGTTTATTATTACAAAAATACTATCAAATTTGGAAAAGAAAATTATATATACTTGGGAAAAACCACTCATTTGCATATGTATTCAAATACTCAGTGGGGCTTGCAAAGTCTCCATTTTGAGTGATGGACCCTTGGAACAGCCCTAATGAAAACACTTCTGTTCTGTATTTCCTGTGTGTACTTTAATTTCATTTATGAAAATGAAGGCTTGATTGTGTATCTTCCTCTGCCATTTGGTAGTCTGCCATCAAAACTCTAAGTGACATGACACACAATAGATTTATGCACCATGAAGCAGACACAGTTGGGGTCTGGAGTATTTGTGTTTTATATCCAGTTAAACAATACACAGGGGGCTGTCACACTAACAAGGTATATAATGATTGACTTGCTCAGCCACTCTGAGAGCTTTACTCTGATACAACTGAAATCTCAATAAACAGGAAATTTATATTTGAACAGCTGTTTATTTTGAAATGCTGTGCTCTAGCCTCTTGCTTTTCTGAACAGTACATATGGTTCGTTCCTATTTAATTGGAAAAAAATCATTTGTTGAAATTGAGTCATAGTTGTACAAATTAAAGCTTTTTAAAGTGAAGTTTTGCTTTGTTCTTTTCACACTTCTCTTTATCATGTCATTTGCCCTTTTATATCCACAGTTTGCAGACAATCCTCAGCAGTGTAACTGCTGTACTCTGTAATGTTGCAACTCTCTTTCATTGGAGGCATCCTAATACGAAAACATGAATATGGTCATCCTGTTTTCAAAAATCCACATAATTAATCCGCAGAATAATTTATCACACACATTATTTTATGAGCAGAGTAAACCTCAGGCTCACAGCCCTGTTATGGTATCTATGGTCCTCTATCTCATACAAGAACCATGAGAAGAGAAAGTCTGCAATGATCATCCCTGAAGCTTGGTTGTATGAGTTTCAGGTGCTGTGATGCTGCCTGCAGCCCTCTCCAAACTGCTCTAGAACAGATTGAAGGATGTGTAAACTCAGGCTCTCCCACTCTGTTGGAGGCTGGGTATTATTTCTTTTGTGTTAGTTGAATTTTTTCCATTAGGTTGGTAGGAAGTTAATTGCTGGGTACTTAACCAAAACAAAAGGTGGCCAAGCATGAGTTTCAGAGACGATATTTTCTGGTAATGGGCCATTAATGCTCACAAATGACGAGACATTACATCATCCCATTGGGAGATCCTCCACCCAGCTGGAGGGACCCAAGCATCCCTACCTGGATAAAAAGGGGAGACAAGAACAGCAGGACATCCTGTTTTCCACCGGATTCCTGAAGGAAGACTGGACCCATCTCGCCACCACTGGACTTTCTACAGGACCATGTCTACTCCACAGAACTGCATCTTTGCCTGAAAGCCCCTAATTGCAAAATTATAATAATTTGAGGGGGGTCACATTCTTTATTCAAAGGGAACTTCCAGCTTTTAATGGCAGATACCTGTCCTTTCAAAACCAGGACACACTATTACATGCTGCATAAACAATCATGAGTAAAAATTAGAAACAATTATACATTAAAAGTAAAGCAACAATTTCATCATTTAGCTGCCAAAAAGGTTTGATCCAGCTAAATAATTTTATACTCAAATTCTGAGGCATAAAGTCCTATTTTTTAAGCATTTGTTTTCATGCAGTACAATTTTAATTCCTTAGACAGTAGGGGTAGGCTTCTTGCTACTGGATCATGCCAGAGTTTGGCTGAGTTTGGAAGGCACCAAGTGTATGTTCTACATTGAGGGCTTTGATCCATCTTAAAGTTGATGTCCTGGGCTAGAAATGATGAAGGATATCCATTGTCAAAGCTACCATGATCTTTTTGGAAAAGGCCTCTTACACAACTTCAGCCCATGGAACAGGAGCCAGTGCCCACATCACAAAAGATTTAACTCCATCTGTACATGCACTCTGCAATTTCAGTAAATATAGTCGGCTTTAAAACTTGAAAATTCTGTCATTTAACTGTGCCCACCACACGTTTTAGCCAAACAACTGAACTCTATGAAAAATGACCACTCAAATACTGAGCATTTGGCAAGTGAGGAGGCACAGGGCAAAATCCTCAGCCGTGACAAATCCTTGATTAATATCAGTTGAAGCTCTGGCAGACAAGTCTTCAAGTAAAGCTGCACACTAAATAAAGTGCAAAATATTTGCCACTCTTCTACCTTAAAATGAGTCTCAGCAGTCAGCTTCTCATCTCCTAAAATTCTTTGAATCCAAACAGGCTCCTGGATAAAGAGTTCAGGTTTGTTCGTCTCTGAGCAGTGATCTTTGTCTTGTATCTTTGAATTGACATTAGAATACATGGGTAATAAATCATTTCTGTCATGTGAGATGCACAACATTCATTTAAATTCACTGGCAACAATTGAAAAAATTTACCTGCAACAGGCAACTGGACTAAGCCTTGTGAGTGAGCTCTCCTTGGTGTAGGTATGTACATCTGTATCACCCAACACTCATCAGGTAAAGACAGACCACTGTCTGGTTCTATGCCAACAAAAAACAGAGAGAGGAAGGCATGAAGAAAATTTTAAAAAGTAAAACTTGATATTCAAACTTTCCTCTTTTGAATCTGCCAGAGATTTAGCCCATTGATCTTTGTCCTAGTAGTGGATGTTTCTGTTAAAGGGAGGGGGAATCACCCAGCACAGAATATAAAACTCCTCTAAGAGCAAGTAATTTTACCTTGGATGGCACTGACCATGCCTGTAAGCTGGGTTTCTTTTCTTACTTAACTATTTGTCTTACCATAGCATTGTTTACATTTTACTTTGATAACAAAATGTAAGTTTTATTTAAAGGCAGTGCTTAATAGCTTCTTTATATCAGCCACATAAGATACCCTGTTCTTCAGACAGGCTGCAGATAAACAAGGTGTTTTTCCTTAAACACAGTTTGCCACACATGAGCAATAAACAGGCAACCTATGGCAGTTGTGAACTAGCAGCAGAAACCCCCTGACATTCTGTTGGGAGGACAACCTTATCTTCACTAACTTTTTTGCTGTTGTTTTGTTTTAACAAAACAAATCTTTCAAGGTGGCCAGTGGAGGGAGTTGGCAGCACATTCCCCCTTTCTGTGATCAAGCTGCCCTTTCAATGCTCCCAGTCCACAATAAGAGGTTGTAATATTCAGCACCATTTTGCACAGGCAGTTTTGCTGCCTGAAGCCCAGAATTAGGTTTGGTTTGTCTTGCAGTAAAGCATATATCCATGATCCACAGTTCAGCTCAAAGGCCATAGCCAAACTAGCAGCAGCAGATTCAGGAGCTGTCATGATTAAATCACTCGCAAAGACAAAAGATACCAGAAACGAGCTTTTTGCTTGCCAAACGAGAAACAAAAAATAAGTAGCTGTAGATTGGAATGTCCCAAGATCCCTGTGTCTGTATCAGTACTGGAAAATAAAACTGTGACCAAGTGCTTGCCCCCTTTGCCTGCACTTCATTTCCCTCAAACGAGACAGCCTCAGAGAGATGCATCTTACTCCTCTGCCCTTATCCATCCCTCCCTTGGCACCTCCAACTGCCCTGCTCTCAGCTCTGCAGCCCTCCTGAGGCTATGCCCATGAGGCATGGTCCAGCTCTTTATGGGGCTGGGAGGGAGTGGGGAGCCCTGCCCTAGAGAGAAAGAGAGCTGTGGGATGCTCAGCAAACACCCCTCACATTTCTGGGGACATCACAAGGAGAATGGCTTGAAAATGCAAAGCTTCAAGGTATGGATTGGGGTACAGAACAGTGCTGCTCCATGCCTTCATCCATATTCACTGGAACAGCTGTGCTCTATTTTATAGGTATGCTGAAAGCTTTATCCCACTGAGAGAGACCCTTAAGGATTCTCCTTTGCTTTTCCTGTTATCTACACAAAAAGCCAAAAAAAAAAGCTGTTTTCTTTCATTTATCACCTGAATATCAGAGGACGGAAAATAGCCTGGAAGCCTGCACTCAAGTTTGTCAGATGAATGAAGTATTTGCTCTCACCAAAACTCAGGGATACTCATCCTTACCTCCCTGTGAGCCCCTGCCTTAAAACTAGGAAAAACACCTTTCAGATTTCTTCCCACAGATGTGGGGGAGGAAAGATCTTTTCTTTTTTTTTCTCTGTACTTGCATTGCCAAAGCTAACGTCAACGAAAATCATTTTGTGTGTTTGCAATTTTTTTGGACAGATATATGAAGTCTGACTTGCCTGACTTGCCTTTGAGTTCTGAACAAATTGTTCCCCATGTCACTTTCCATTATGAATATCTTGGGATGTTTGTTCGGTTTCTCCCTGGCACAAAAATTAAAAAATACATTATTAAAAATAATATAAAAGGAAAAGCATTCTTGTTCAAGCTATCCTTTAATCAACCCCACACAAAAATTGCTTCCCTAAGTAATTTAAATAGCAACACTGCAATTCTTATATACCTTTAGATACTGAATTTAATCAAATAAAATCTAATTAGCATGGAAAAATAGTCTTTAATGAGTGGGGACTTACCAGAATATCTTTGGGAATACACAAATGCAACAAAGCAAATTGTTTCAAGAAGCGCAGTCTTAGGAGAGCCACCCAAACTCAGCTTGTTCAAATACTAACAGATGTTATACAGTCTTGTCATCTTCTGGGAAAATCAGCCTTCAGGTTCTCCTCTGAGTAACACCCCTGTTTCAGTGGGGTGCAGCCACACACACTCAGATCCCACTGAAGTCAACAGCACTCAAATGATACTGGCCTGTGGGTATGTGACTCAGTGCTTTCGTGAACAAGTATGAGTTTCATTTGTGTTTAAAAGCATTGCCTGAGAGGGTTTAAATGAACACTGTCAGCTCAGTCAGCACCCAGACTCTAACAAAATCCTGCTGGCTTATGTCTTTCACTGTGATGCAGAGTATCTTAATTCCAAGTGGTCAGAGAAAGGCAGCAGTATTTCCTGCCCTTTTTGTGTTCATACAGCAATGAGCCTGAGCTGATTTCTGTGAACCAAACTGCAGCATCAGTCTGTAAGAATTCCCTGTTCCTCATGAATGTTAAACAAATGAAGAAGCGGTGTTGAACTCTGCTGATATAAAGTCTCCACCTTTATGTTATACACTGGAAGAGCACAAAACATCCTTTGTCCAAGGCCTCCATTGATTCCCCTTTAAAAATTCTTAGTTTTGTAATTATTAGTTTTCCTTCTTACTTTTATATTTGTGCCCTGTTGAATTCCAAACATCAGAATCAATACCTTTTCAACCACAGCAGACATGTAATGGAGCAAAAGTCCTGCAACTAAAACTTGCCCCTGCATGTCACAGTAACTGCTCGAATCTTTCATTACTGGTCCAGTGGCTAAGATGTTTCTAGCCATCAAACTAATTCAGACATATTTGAACTGTCCCTAGTCAGTAATTAAGTATTATTGTGCTACTTTACAAATGGGAAGTGAAGGCCAAGGATTCCATTCAATGCACTGGATGTCTCAATGATTTACCCCAGCCTTCAAAGAAAAACAGTACAGAACAGGGACTTAGGGTCCTATTTCTGGCAGGAGTCTAACCTCTTCACATCAACTACTCAGGGAAGTGAGCAGTATATTTATATTTAGTCCACACTAATCTAAATTTGCCTCACAGTCTCCTAGCACTGGGACCCTACATATAGTTTAGAGTTTGTCACAAAGGTTATCTGAAACCTCACTCACTTTTTCATAGATAAAGCTCTCCTAGCGGATGCGGCTTTGACATAAAGCAGGCAAGAATTTCAGATATGCTTTCCCAAGTGTTAGTAAAAGATGCTTGAAACTTTGCTACCAGAAGCAAGACAGGCTTCAGAGCTGCAAATCAGGAGCAATGTCGTTACCTCTGGTGTCATTATTCCTAGCAGTGGGGTAACAGAGATGCACAATCATTGTAAGTCCAGACACAGACTCATCCCTTTTTCCAGTATAACCCTCAAAAATGGAACACAATGCAGTTGCAGCTAAACTCTCCTGCTATGCAGTACATACAAAAGTATAAAGCAAACAAGCCTCATGGGCTGGAAAAACTACAAGAAGGCTGAGTTTGTCAAATGATAATGTTCTGTCCAGACTGAGACTTGTCCAGATCTCCAGAGAATGATGAGCTCCTCTCTTATGAACACCTACATCAAAATTCACGGAAGAAGATCCCAAAGTCAAAATCATTTCCAAACATCATGGTCACAATATAACTTCCTGCTCTGTTCTCTCCTTAAGCCTGAGAACTGTATCTATTTTTGTGCATGTGCATGGACAGATTTGTCTTTGGATATAATGCCCAATTCTGTTCACTCCAACAGCATACAACAAGTAATAATTGCATCAGAACAGTTAGAACAGCTTTGCCCTTTGTTTAGAAATGCTTTTGCTCATGTACTTAGACAGTTGGCCACTTTGCTTCAAGTCATTGCCTGAGGGTCTTTTTTATTCCATGAGACTATTGATCAATGCAGCGATGGTATTGGCCCTGCTAAAGCACTTAGCAGGGAGGATCATGCAAAAGTTCCTTTCTTCCAACCTATTCAGACAGAAGAAAAACTAAATATAAACTGAACTTTTTAAGGCTCCATTGAATGTTTGTCCAAGTGTGAGGAGGAAATTCAGGTCAATTCACCTCTCCCTCAAGTACTCCTTAGAGTTCATTGAAATTGAAAAAATAACCTTCTAACAGATATGACATCACCTTCTAGCAGATATGACATTGTAGAAAGGACAAAAGTGTCCTTATAAGCTAATAAGACTGTAAAACATCACATAGGGAATCACAGACTCCTTGCTTTTCTTGGCTTGTTTCCGAGAGATGGCTAGCAATAGGAAATAAATAGAAAAAAATGGCATTAATCTGTTGTTATATTTTACCCACAAGCCTATTTACTCTAATATTTTCTTACTGCAGGAGCTGTAAAATGAAGAAGTTTATGGCTTGTATGAAGCTCAATAAGAACAATGATTCATCTCTAGAACAAATATTTGGACATAANAAAAAAAAAAAAAAAAAAAAAAAAAAGTAAGATTCAAGAAATGATGCCTGCCTTAATATAGATTCTTTTGTGAAGAGTACTATCCCTATCTCCATCAGTGACTGACTCAGCTCACCTTTTTACTCTGAGCAATCAACAGACGACTGGCTCCTTTTCCAATTTTTTCTGACACATGTAATGTATAGTGTTGTAAGTCTTCTTCACATTGATTAATTAAATTTTTCTTGGTCTATAGTCTGGCACTGAGACCTACAAGCATGGACTAGTCCTGTCCATGCTTTTAAACTCTCCTAGTCTCCAAGAGGCCAAGCTGCCTTTGGGGAGTTACTAGTTCCTGAATCACTCTGACTTGGCTGCGAGCTGTTATTTTCAGTGGGTCACAAGTGTGCCATTTGTGGGCTGTTGCAGAAATAACAGCACAATCAACCAGGTGCCTGTGCCCTGGGGCCTTCCCTGTCATCACTTAATTTCCTGGCATGAAGTTGGTTGCTCAGTCTAGCATTGCCCAAGTTCATCATCTTTTCATACCTCTGAAAATCAGAGAAGTTTTTCAACATCTAACTCTGTATCCTACAGTGGCTCAACCTCTTTGTGTTTCTTCTGACATTCCCTAAGTTTAAAAGTTACCAAGGAATTTTTGAATAAGAAAAACACTGAAAAAAAGACACCACACCTCATGGATATGACACCGTTTTTACACAGTTTACACAGCTTTCTGCCCATGAAGAAGGGGCTAGCAGTGCTATACATGGGATTTATTTCTCAGTTGGAGTAATATTGCATTATCAAACAATCCCTTCGTAAATAAGGATCACACCCATAAGACATTATAACAACTGTTGTGAGAAAACTGGAAAAGTAAACATCAAAATAAGACACATTATTTAAAAAGTTATTTAAAGAAATGGTTAGGTTATGAGAAAGCATTAGATGACTAAGGGTATCCTTTTCAATGGAAGTTAAATCTCATGCTTTTAATAGAGAAAAAAACTTATTTTAATTAGAAAACAACAATGTCACTCATCATAAATAAAGTACCTGGATTAGCAAGTAATTTGTTGCTGCTGCATCATCAGATCAATAAAAATTCAAAATATGAATGTGCTTCAGGCTTTGCAGAGTCACAGTAAAAATTTCTAACCTGTTGAGAAATCATTGAGTAATGAGAAATCATTGAGAAATCATCACTGTTGAGTAGTAACTCCTACTTCTAACTAAGTATATTTGAGATGACTGCATATAGATAAGTACAGATATAGATTAAAAGATATAGATAGAGATCATATACATATACATATACATATACGTATACGTATACATATACATATACATATACATATACATATACATATACATATACATATACATGTAGATAGATATAAATATAGTATAGGTGTGTGTGTATGTGTGTATGTGTGTATCTTAGGTGCTATATATTTATTCTGCTATATCTTCTACATGCAGCTTTACAAATAAAAATTTAAATATATATATATATATACCTGGTTCAGTGTTGACCTTCATCATTATTACTCTGGCATTCATAAGAACTCAATTCAGAGTTTTTTCAGTACACATTTTTCTATTAATTCATAGTACCTATTGGTTCAGGAAGCACTTAATAATTTCTTACTCATTGACTCACCATTTAGGTTAATGCATTGTTTTTTAAGCATAATATTTTTAAGTTCTAAGGAGCTTCTAGATATAAATGAATATATTGTAGGCTCTGCACTAAGGAGATGGTATTCTGAGAAAAATATTAAAGGGACCCACAGAAAGTAACTCTAATTTATTATGAATGAGCTATTTGAATTTTGGGAAAAAAAAAAAAAAAAAAAAAAAAAAAAAAAAAAAAAAAAAAAAGTAACATTAAGCCTAACATTAAAAAGCAAGCCTTTGTGATCAAGCATTATATTGGCAACAGCACTATCAGAAGTTACAACTTTATCACAAAACCCCATGCCAGCTGCAAGTGTTCCAAATTACAAACTTTTCCATTCTTTCTAACAATTTTGAACTCACATCTCTCTCTTTCCAGCTGTCAAAGAATCATAGAATATTTTTCCTCATCTATGCTCCATATCTTGGAGTATAGTGTAAATAGCACACCTAATTCCTTTTGCCATAAATCAGCTTTGCACTTCCGTTTGATTTTCAGGCCAGCTTTGAAGATTTATCTCTCTGTCTTGACAAACTACCATCAATCATCCGTCTCCTCAGTCTACCTTGTTCCTATGCCCAGATCACAAGCACAGATACTTCTGTTCTTTTGTGTCTCCTGCTCCCTCTTTCTCTCTCTTCTCTTATCATATGCTCATGAAGTTCTCCAGACCTCACACTTATTTATTTCCCACCTTCCCACAGCAAGGTATGTCCCTCTCCTGTTTCCTCTCCTCCTCCTCTCCCCAGCTTGGTAACACTCTCCACTCTGAATTTCTTACCTTCTCCTCCCTTTCTCCTTCAGTTCTTCAGTTCTGCTACACCCTTACTACAAAAAAACCCTCTACATTTCTATACTTTAACTGAATCCCATGTTTTCTGAGCTGACATCTTACCACCACCCTCAATTAGTCCTTCAGTCATCTTTTCCTTTTCCTTTTCCTTTTCCTTTTCCTTTTCCTTTTCCTTTTCCCAACCATACATTTCTTCTTGTCAAGAGAATTGTCAGGTTTTTCAAAAATCCTTCCCTTCTGCAGACATGCAGGACATATATTCCACAATATTCATTCTAAGCAGACAAACATCTTAGCTGCTTCTTTCAAGCTTGTCTTTTAATCTCACTGGCACTCTTCCACTGCCTCTTTAGTATCTCTATTTCTCAATTTCCTCAAGACTCTCCACCTCAAAATATAAATGTACTTTTATAAATAAACCATCTTTGACTCCACTCTCTACCAACCATCCCACCCACCTTTTTTGTCTGTAAATGTATTCTGGAGCTCTTCCAATTAAGCTCAGTTTTAAGCCTTTTTTTTTTTTTTTTTCTAACTTCTTCCCTTTGCTCTCCAGTGAAGAAGACACATTTTCACCAAAGTGCCTCACAAATCATTCCTCCCAAAACCCAGAACTGACACGCCTTGTCACTCTCTCTAATCTGCCTGCAAGACTCTTCTTCTTGTAAAGCTGCCCTCCATGGACTTTGACTCATCTATGTTTTGATTCTCCTCTTTCCTGTCTAACTACACTCCAATGTACATTTCAAAGGATTTTTCTCATTCTACCCTCCAGTTTTCCACAGAAGCCTTCTACACCTGGGCTCTGTCTCTGTTTCTTTTCATGTTGTCTCCAGATAATTCATTTACAGATAATTATGCAAATAATCAAATTCCAGATAATCTCATCTGCAAAATAAATAAATAATGTACGTGCTCAGTGTTTCAGCCAGCTGTTTAAGAGTGGCACAGTCAAAGTAGGGCTCTTCATCTTTCCCTCTGCCATGTTCCCCTTTTTCTGTCACTATGGAAATCCCACTATCTCAGCTCTTCTGCAGCTCCTCAGCTCCATGGCCTTGGTACAGCTTTTAGCTGAATTCCCAACGGATTCTTACTCCATCTTTTTACTTTACAGTTGTACGTTCTACACTTTTATTCCCATTCATAACGTAAAACACTCCTCCAGGCTCTCACCATCTCCCGTCTCAACTAACATCATCTTCTACAAATTTTTCAAATATAACATTGCTACCTATTTCCATTCATAACATTGCAGTGAAGAAAAGTTTCCTAGCCTTTTGCTCCGAGCATGTGATTTCACTTTTCACAGCCTTCCCCCTCTTCATTCACACCAAACATCAGCTTCTTGTCTCCATTCTTCACAGCTTGTCTCCACAGTATTTATCATCTTTCATATACTAAAAGTGACAGTAACATTTAACACACGGTCCCACAGCACACTTGGCAGGAACAGGCATTCAGGGCCAAAAGCAGAGGAGAGGTGAATTAACATCCTTTGCATGAAGCCAGCAGGTTGTGCCCAAATGCCAACAAAGCCACTTATCCTATTTTTTCTGGTAAGGAAGGGAATTTACTCATCTGTAACCTGGGGAGCAAAAGAAAGTTTAATTCATGCAGGATAAAGCAGGAAAAGGCTACCCTTCTGAATCAGCCCTGCAGAAGTCAGCGGTGAATGGTGAAGACTGAGTTCAGAAGCAAAGAGCCCCTAGGCTGACTTTAGCAGCCTTGTTCTGTGCCCAGTCATAAAACATCCATTAGAAAAAGCCCTAAAAATCTAAAGATGGGTATGACTGCAGCTCAAAGATGTGTTGGTAGCAGACAGCTCAGATGCAGGGCTGAGTCTATGGCAGGCTACACCAAACAATATCCAAATACTTGAACACATCACCTCTGTACAGCTAGCAGGCAATTTTATCCAGAGTCAGAGCTGAGTCAATGCCTACAACAGGAAAAGTTTTCCAAAAAGTATTCTCCAAAGCAGTTTGTATGTGAGCCTCCTAGTCTTTTGTTCAAACTATCCTCTTAAAAGTATTCACAACAGGCAGCCACCATGCATGAGGCAGCTGAAAAGAGCTCTTTACATCCCAAACCATTAGAGCTAAACTGTGCTGTGCACACAGCCTATCCATCCATTCATTCATCCTTCCTTTCTCAGATCAGTGCTGTTCACCTGCCTGGGCTTCAGTCTCTGCTGCACATCTGGGGAAACTTCAGGGTCCGGTTTTGAGAGCTCCTTTACTTCATGTGAATATGAACCTTTTATACCAACAAATGACAGCATTTGACACTTAAGCTACTTAACCTGTAGATGCATTCAGATACAAAAAATTATGAGAGCTAAATACTGTCATTTGACCTTGAACATTTTCTAGCATCAATGCTGAATTGGTTTCCCATTCATTTACCCATTAATAGCAAATTGTCCAGACATTTGGCTTAAAAAGCCTCAAACTAAAAAGCAGACATTTTGTCCAAATAGGCACTGAGCACACCTCAAAAGTTTGCCCTGCTTTAGTTGTGATGGAAATGGTTTTCATTAAATTTATTTCTTTCTGCTATGTGTAATTTTTCCATACAAGAGAATGGACAAAAGCTAAGATTGTCCTTATGGTATCCAAAAGGCCATGCTTTTAAGGCCACTCTGCTCCTGTAAGCCCTAGGTCCAATCAGACAGCCAGATCAAGATGCTTATAAATTCATCCTTGTCAAAAAGAAGTGAATAAATATCACTGACTACGCCTTCACAGAAAGCTTAGACCCCTTTCCAGCTTCAAAAGGTGCACCCTGTTGGCACCTCCCACAGCCCGGGGTGCAGCCTGGGGCTCTGGCCAGCTGGTCCCATGAACAAAGCCAGGCTCCAGGCACCACAGCTCCCGAGGGCTGGACCAGACCCGACCCTGCCTCCCTGTTTCTGCCGGGTGATAAGTGAGGCCACCTGCATTGCACGCCAGCTGAATCCCCCTCCACACACACTCCTGTCTTCTCCAGTCTTGCTGGTTGGAAACACTGAGGTTTTAGTTCTCTCTTCTGCTTTACAGGATGACCAGGAAGATTTATCAACAGTTTAATACAGAGAGGAAAAGGGGCAGTGGGCTGTCAATGTTAGACAAGAGCACATCCCCCCACCAGCATAATGCCTTCAGATATAAAAGACAGCCTCCCTGCAAAGATCCTTACAGCAATTTTTTCTGAAGGAATATGCCTTTCTCAGGACTATTCTTATGGCTGCCAGATTTATGAGGGCCACACGCTGCCACATGATTAGTATGGTGTGTTTAATTAGCATTTAAATGTTCAGGTTCTTTCTTTTGAAATAATCCAAAACTAGATGAGTTGTGCAAACTCCCTGCATTAAAATGACATAATAAATCATATCTTCTTTCAGGCAGTGATTTGTGACAGTAACATGTTGCAGAAAAAAAGGTCATGAACAAAAAAGAGAAAAAAATAAATAGGAAACTAAAAGAGATACTAAAGAAAGGAAGGAGTTAACTGAAGTCTTTATAGGGCACAAAAGATTAAAGGAAGATTTCAAGGCATTGACAGGGCTAGCATTTCTGGAATGTAAAACAGCATTTGTATTACACAGCTGAATACCATGCCAGAAATCAATATGCTCTGAAATGTAGTAGAATTTAAGAAGGTCATTGTTTTGTGTAATCATGGTCCTTTTGGTGGTGTCCCCATTGGGATTCGTAAGATGAAAATTTCTTATGGAGGGTTGACAACTTTTCTTCTTAATGAACAAGAAAGTTTCAACAGGTCAATGGCAAGATAATGTGAAAGGAATATTTCCAGGTCCCAGGTTCATTAAAGCCTGAATTCTGTACCAAAGAGTTTTGTCTAGCTTTCCTCACGTGAGGAGATTGTGCTCAGATGGATCAGTAGCGATGTTCCCAATAGACATCCACACGGTAAATGTGGAGATGCTGCAGCATGAGGTCCTTAGTTGGCCCTCCCTTCTTGGCTTGATAGAGCCTGAATTTATTTCCTTAAGAGCATGGTTCAAGGTCTGCTGATAATGCCAGCATTTCTCTGAGGAGTTTTAGCAGACAGCCAAGTTATCACTGAGGGTCTGATTGGGGTTTTATTTATCCTTTATATTGGAACTTGCTTTACATCTTTTGTCTGCAGCCATGTATGTGACCACAGAGACCTTTTAAAATTAAGAACACCTTATTAATGCGAGTGGGAGCTTCTCATTTCTTTTTCCTGTTTGTGCAGTTCCTAGCAAAATGGGGGGTTTGACTGTGGCAGAGCTCCTAGTTGCTATGGCAATACAAGTAATAAATAAATAGTAAAAATAATACATTGGAATAAAATATTCGGATTTTGTAAGCATGATCTCCATCATTATAATAACTGCACTTACTTATAATTTAGCATTTCTAAGCAACATTTCTGAGCGAGTTTTGGAGTGCCCCAAAACACCTGTTAACTATCATGCCTTGTACATGCCAGAAAATGGTAATGTGGCTCTACCACGTAGTGCTGCAGCATTTTGGCAGTGCTGGTCATGACTTTGCATGTTGCCAGAATAGTGCCTGGAAGGAGATATGTGTGTGTGTGGACATGCGAGTGCACATGACAGAGCCAAGCATGCCCAAACCCATGAGTTTGCACATATGAAGAACACCAGTAACTTTGTGGGCTTCTCCTTCTCTACAATACCATGACATTCCCATTCCCATTTGGATGAGAACATTTTACATTTCTCAAGTTATGCAAGAAAAGTCACAAAATAGCTGTAATTTACATTTATACTCCTATTAAAAATGTTTTTATTTGTTATATAACAGTAATTAGGCTCATGTGGCCAAGATGCACCATGAAGCATAGACTTCAAGAGTTATATTTGGAAGAATTACAGAATTGATGTTTCCTGAATAATCTCCAAATTATGAGATTCTTCAATTTTGTTTTGTTTTGTTTTGTTTTGTTGTTTTGGTTTTTTGTTTGTTTGTTTGTTTGTTTTTGGTTTTGTTTTTTGGAATGTATAATAACATGCATTTCCATTGTAGATGGACATCAGTTTTAAAAATCAAAGCCATGCAGAAAATAGCTGCTTTTTCTCCTGTTTTGCAGGGGAAAATAAAAAATACTGGTAGAATCGGAAGTGCCTGCAGATTTGGATTTTTATCGAAACAAAATTATGTTTAATCCTAAAGAATGATACATTAAGTTCATACAGAGATAAATAGCTATGTTCATATGCATGTGTATTGATTACATACAGCTGCTGCTAGGTGTATTTAGAAAATAAGTATAAACCTTCACTATTACAGTGACAGACATACCTTATAATATCCAGTAGCTCCAGTGGTCACTGAAAGTACATTTAAGTACTTTCAAGTTTAAGTACATTTTTTGCCTGTTTACACAATTTCTAAAATAGATGAAAAACTAAATGTTTAAAATAGAACATGTAAACTTTGCTGGCTGGCAAGGAGAGAAGAAAGTTAAATCTACAGTGCCCAGAGATAGTATAAAGACCTGATGATGTTGTGCAGATATAAAAGAAGCTCCTGTTTCTAAAGACAAACCTTGAAAAATTAAGTTGATAATTCATTGCAACTTCCTTGTTACATATGGCACTACATAAGACTACAGACTAGCAGTAAAACAGACGTACGGGAATTGCAGTTGCTTACTACTGCAAGTTTTTTAACAAGTGACTTCTTTTGAAATAGTTACTGGTTGCAGAAAATATTTCTGAAGAATTAAAGCACAGCAGTAACAATTTCTTTTATTTTTTCATAGCAGGCCTCAGCAGGGAAGACTTGGAAATTAAAAAAAAAAAATCCTACCTTTTCCCAAATCCTCTGGTTACAGAAGACACTCCTCCAATTCACATCTTCTTAACAGCAGCACAGCAGAGACTTTATATGACTTTATATCATAATGAACATTCTTTGAAAGAAGACATTACTTGTAAGAAAAGTTAAATTGCAGTTCAACCACAGCCAAAGTGACATTCTGCACTTTTGAAGACAGCAGGTTATGAGAAATCACTCTGATTTTGCCATGGGAAAACAAGTGGCCAAAGATGCAACAGGGGAGACCAGTAGGATGCGACCCCCATTTCTCAAGCTCACAGCTTAATCAGTGGCTTCTGCTTAATTCTGTACCCTACAGGGGTCACATCCCTCACAAGCACACCTAAAAGACTACACCCTGAACAGTAAGTAGGTGAGGTAACATCTGGTTTATGGATCCTGCCAAACAGCCCAACATTTATTCATGTCAGGACATTAGGCAGTCAAGTGGAAATGTCTGCCCACAGAAAACTGATGTGTGTTGCCAGGACAAGGAGATACACTAGTGAACTTCAAACATCTGTACAGCTGGGTGGGAGGCACATGAACAGAGTGCTCTCTCAGGCACCAGGCCATCTCCTCCTCCTGATGTCTCCAGCCCTCAATGTCAAATCCTAGGGTATATCTACCACCAATGAACAAAGTAAATTTATCATGACAAGCACAATGATCCAGGAGCATCCAGTCAGTGCTTTACCGCAGATCAAAGACACAAGCTGCTTGTTAGCAGCAATAACCTGATGCGCACTTTTAGTGCCAACTTTTGCCCAAAATAGTCTTTCTGTGAATTGAAAATCCAAAGTCCCAGGGGGGAAATTGAAGGCAGAAAGTGTGGTAAAAGAGAAGCCTAGTAATTTTTTCCATATCTTTATCCTCCTAAAGCTGCAAAAATATTCAGTGCTGCTCGTTAGGGAATCAAATTTTGAGATTTAAGTAGTGGCAAACTCAGTGTTTAAACCTGTGTCATTTAAACATTCAAGCCTAAAAAATTAAGATCTGAAATAGGATCTGCACAGTCTATTCAGAGTTAGAATAATCAATACAAGTGGGTTCCTGCATCAGTTTTACATAGAGAATAACCTGAATGGTCAGGCTAAGCTGGGTTACTCTTAATCTTTCTGGTTGAGCAGAGCGTGGCTTACCAAAGGGTCACCCACCCTCACTCTACACCTTTGGCAAAGGCATTGGGGCCTCCCCTACAGAACTGATCCACCAAGAACATTTCCAGTTTTCCCTGTTGAGACTTCATTAAAGAGAATCACATTTGTTGTTCAATATCATTGTCCACATTAAATCACTGTCTGCAAGTGCTCATCTGCTGCATTTCCAAGTGGCTTCCAGCTCCCTCCAGGCACCAGCACGAGAGGGAAGCCTCACTGAGCTCCCCCCCTCCTCTACTGACCATGACCATTAAGCTGTGCAAAAATGAGGTTTGTGAAAAAATTTATTGAAACTTTACCACAACTGGAAAGACAGATTTCCTTCACAGACTCTTCCACATGCAGAGTGAGGAAAGCAGAGGGCCTGGCTGCTCCAAGGCTGATGGAGGCGTACAAGTAACTGTGGGCACTGTGGAAATGTATCTGATTCGGAGCTCACAGTCGTTACCACAATTATTTCAAGCAGAACTGGAACTCATAACTCTGTCTTCTCTCTGCTAAAACTCTTGACAAAATGCTCTTTAAAAAACAATCTGATATTCTGCTGGCTTGGAAACATAACAAAACCCTGGCACCCAACCTAATCTTGGTGTATATGTATATCTGATATTAATTGCACCCTCTTTTCCACCAAGATGAAACACTCACTACACAATGATTACCACTTTCTGTTCAGCTTGGCTTTTCCCATGTGATTGGCATAAGTTACTCAACAAAGTGATGGATCTCTCAACACAAGACAATTTGATGTGTGTGCATCTCTATCAGATTGGACCCCAGTGCTGAAGCTCAGCTCCTTGACAGTACAAACCATTACCTGAAGTTTTCCTTGACCGTGTTGTCTACGTGCTGGCACCAAGGAACTTTGCTGGTTGAGTTGAGTCCTCTTTCCTGTAGGTATCCTCTTATTCTGCAGCACTATTCCCCTTTTTGTGACACATGCAGATCTCCTGCTGAATTCGTGGACCCGCGCTTGCCTTTGCTCATGACCATGAGTGGCTCATTTCTGTGTAACCTGCCCTGGTGGCAGCAGAGGTGGTATGTTGTGGAAGCATCACCAACATGGAATTATTTCTTGTCACAGGGGTAAAGAACACAGTCTGTTATTTTTATCTTTATAAACCCATCTGGACATCTTCAGCTCACCAGATTTTTTTTTCTGATTAAGGCAACCAGACTCTAACAAAATCCTGCTGGCTTATGTCTTTCACTGTGATGCAGAGTATCTTAATTCCAAGTAGTCAGAGAAAGGCAGCAGTATTTCCTTCCCCTTTTGTATTCCTACAGCAATGAGCCTGGGCTGATTTCTCTGCATGAAAAAAGTCACTGAAAGCCAGAGGGAATCTGTACTTGAAAGGGTTTCAGCCATGAAATGCAGCAGGCCCCAGCAGTATGTCTTGTGAGATTCAAAGAAATATGTCATTCTTTGGGTATTGTGAATCTTGACAGGTGTTTTAGAGGTATCTCTTTTTGCTTGCATGGCTACACTATAGTCTCTGTATAATTGGCATATATATGAAGAAGATAAAATTTCAAAAGAAAAGAAATTCCAATTTTTGACCAAGCTGGTGAAAGACTCAGATCGAGGGAAAAAAAAAAAAAAAAAAAAAAACAAA
>WEIU01006463.1:320260-351123 GCA_013389925.1 Aegithalos caudatus | reverse complement strand
TTTTAGGATTGTTAATATTGTTCCCATCACACAAGGCTCCCCCCCGGGGAAAGCAGCAGCGCCGTGACCGCTCTGCGCGTATTGAAGCCGCGGGGCGTAGGGGATGAGCCCCACGGCCGCGCCGCAAGGACGGTCCCACGCTCGGCCGGCTCTGCCCGGGGCGGAGGGGGGCGGCTTTNCCCCCCACTCCCCGGGCCCGACCCTCTCGTCTCTCCGCCTTGTGCAGAGACAGATGTGTGGCTCGCAGCACTTGGCAGAGAGGAAGAGCATCATTTCCAAGAGGGAAAAAAAAAAAAAAAAAAAAAAAAAAAAAAAAAGTATTTNAAAAAAGTTGATTTGCTGGAGGGACCGGGAAGGAAATCCCTTCTCTGGGGACTTCCCCGCCGCCGGAATAATTTTCCCCCGAAGTGATGCGCCGGGCGCGGGCCACCGGCGGGCTCCCAGCCGCTGCAATTGCTGCTCGTCTCCGCACTCCCCTCCCTCCCCGACCGAAAATGTGCCCTTCATTTCCGAGAATTACCCAAAGAAATCCAGGCTGCAGGAGCCATTACTAGACATTTTAATTATTGGGATCATAAGCAGAGCGTTCAGGAAGCAGCAATAATATAGTTCTCCTGTTTCCTATTTGAATGGGTTTGGTGTAACATGCTTGGATGAGTTATTTGAGCCCAAATCGATTTCTCAAAAACAACAACAACAAAAAACACACCATACAATTACATTCCTATTACGGTCATTTAAGGTTTCAATATTTTCCGGAGATAAAGGAAATTTGACGTGAATGAATGATTCCCGTAGAAATGGCCAACGGGACGATCCTGGGATGGGATGCCGGACTGGGGACGGAGCGGGACGCTATCCCCGTTGTCATTCTCTGCCGAGCGTTTCGGACCGGGAAGAACCGCCGACTAGAGAGGGAACGGGGCAGGGCAGGGCGCCGGCGGGGCTGCGGGGAAGCGGTCACTCCGCCGCTCCCGCTAGGGAAAGGGTCACCCCACGGCTCTCGCTTGGAGCAGGGGCACATCCCGCGGCTCCGTCTGGAGCAGGGGCACATCCCGCGGTTCCCTCTGGAGCAGAGGCACATCCCGCGGCTCCGTCTGGAGCAGGGGCACATCCCGCGGCTCCCTCTAGAGCNNCCGTCGGGCGGGACGGGCCGGGCTGGGGAGAAACCCCCGCGGTCCCGCCCGGCTCCCGGTCCCGGCTGTGAGAGAGGCCAGCGGGAAAGGGCTGCCCGCTGCTCCCCTTCACCGGGCCTTGGGGGCTGGTGGGGTCTGTGGTGGGTTTTTCTCGGTTTCCTTTGTCATGACTCGGCGGTAGCAGGTGTGTAAACACGGGCTTTTCTAGAAACCCGTGTGGCAAGGCTCGTGTGAATCACACAGTATGAAGGCTTGAACGCACACTCCGCCTAAAGAACGGGAAAAAAACATTCCTTCTCTCCAAAGAGACGAAACACACACAGGTAATACATTTTAAATCTGTGTCTGTTTTCACTTTAGAAAAGCTACTTTCAGCTGCTTTTGATAGATACAGCCTCATTTTGTCTCCTCCATACCCACTCCCCTAGATCCTTACAGAAAGTATGAGAATGCTTGAAATAACAGGCATCAGCAGCAGAGAGGTAGAGATACCCACAAAACAGACCTGAAGCTACAGACCCCACACAGAGACCCTGTGCCACCCTGGTGGTACTGTGCACACTGCAGCAACGTCAGGATGGTTTGCAAAAAAATGCATCTTATAAGCTCTCATTTACGGTGAGTAACTCACACACAGTGTCAATAACAGTTTCATAGCATCTCACTCTATGTCACAGGGTTATGTGTGCGAAGTGAATATGATTATGACATGAGTGTGGTTTAGGCTGAGGAAGTAAAGGTTTTAATCTGGTCTCTGCGTACAAGTATATTTCTCAATAATTGTCATTTCAAGGCTGAGAGGGATTTAAGGTATGTATATACTTGCCTCTAGGGCAAATTCCTAAGGCAGCATCTGAAGAAAAGTAGGGGCTTTTTTACTCTCAGAATTTCTTTCATCTTTCTCCTACCAGCCTAAATTAGACATTTTAATTTATCTGACTATTCTATTTTAAATATCCATTTTATTAACTAGAGTATTATATTTCTATATAAGTTTCTAGTTACATCCAGTGAGCCTTTTCAAGCCTGACTGCAGCTAACTGCAAATGACTGCTGTAAACCTTGCTGCTGTAGTTCTAATTCAAATGAACATATTTCTTCATGTATCATGATGGGCATCTTTTTGACTCCTCAGAAATCCCCTTTTTAGAATCATGCATATTTCAAAAAATATACTATATGTAATTTATTAAACTGTCAGGAAACTCTATTGGTCCATAAAGCCAAATATATCATACACACTGGCTGGATGTCCAGCCACTATATTCATATTTCCTCAGTATGTCCCAACTTAGCTGCATATTTTAAAAAGAATCTGGAAGAATTGATGTACCTGGAATACATAATTTTATCATGAAAGGACACGTGTATTTCTGCCAGTATAGAAAAGGATGAATTCTTCTTTCTCAAAAGCAAGCAGTCCTGCCAAACCAGCTGTCTCTATCACACACACAGATTATGGGTTTATCATCTATCTTGTAACCACCTCTGCCAGGCCTCCTTTTTTACTAGGGTGGTTTTGGGAACCTATTGCTAACCAGTATTTCAATACTTGTCTGCATCAGTTTCACAAACAACACACCAGCCTTCACCTTTTCTTGGCTTTCCTGACTCCTCCTCTTCCCCAAAGGCCAGCTCCTGTAAGGATGAACTTGTCAGAGGGGATAGAACCCATCCATTAAATCATTCAGCTGTACCTGTGGTCATCTGAAAAAGGCTTATTAGGGAGAGCCTGGCAGCAGAACAGAAGGTATTATGGCTCAAGCATGGCTTGATGGACATTTCAGCACTTCCCACTGAGACATGGAACCTGCAGCAGAGGTAGGAAAGCCCCATTTTCCTCCTGTAGGCTAGATGTCAATCCACTCAGGGACAGAAATGTCTGAAGTATTTCATTCACAGAGTTGCTTTTTTTTTTTATTAAGCCATTCCCTCTCATGCTTTCTTTAGGTAAAAACACTAAAATGCTTAGGCACACTGTAGAAAGCACAAACATCTGTGAGCTTTCTCATGTCCAAAGTGACAAAGCTGCAATCCAGATAAGCTTGGTCACCCAGAGATGTTCTGGGAAGAATGTACATACTACCAAAAAAAAAAAAAAAAAAAAAAAAAAAAAAAAAAAAAAAAAAAAAAAAAAAAAAAAAAAATCACAGAGCACAACAACCAGGGACAGTATTGGGACTATAAATCTCTCAAGAGATGATAGAGGCAAGCCTCACCTGGTGGCCAGGACCCTTGCCAGCTTCTTTACATGAGACCACCAAGCACTTGCAAAGCCTCTGTGAGAACCTTCCAGATAATTCCTTGCTACGTTTTATAACCTTACTTCCAAGCAAGCAGTCAAAAAGAAAAAGGGCTGGGTTTTTTTGGTTTTTTTTTTTCTTTCCTTCTCTGAAGTGAGGAGGCAGAACAGCACTTGCCAGGGCAGAAGTGTAGGAGCAGCAGCAGTCCAGTCACTCTGCTCTTGCTGCTGCTAAGAACTCACAGTGAGAGACGAGGCCAGTGGATTGCCTGTGTCTTGCATGATTGCCCACACAGAAGCTCGGTGTTCAGCCTTATCCCGTGGGTGTCCTCCTCCCCCTATTCAGTAAATGAAGGCAGATGACTACGACAATACAGAGGCAAAGGAAGAGTCATTTCCATCCAAACATAAAGGCAGGAAAATCACTTTCCAAATAAATGAATGACCAAACAGTGGACTTGGTTTTACAAGGACGTACCACCATACTATACCTGTGACGGAAAATTTCTTTGGATGACCAATAGATTTATTTATAACTTCTCATCTTTTACCCAAATAAACTCGTATGCTGCAAGAGAAGAAAAGAATTGTCCTTGATGCTTTCTGACAGTGGTTCTTTGATCAATCATACATACATGAAAACTAGAAAAATAAATTACAAAAGGCAAGAAACAACAAATAAAGGACTTCTTTAAAGACTCAGTATTCCAAAGGCCTTTTCTATACTAAAGCCAGCAACCTATAAAATGCCACTAAAGACCTCACTAGTCCACAAGGCAGAATAAAAGGCTTTGGCACTGGCAGCAGATCTATCCCCACTCTCATTTCCATTTGGTCCAGTGTTCAGGGGGAGGGTAAACCCTTAAGCAGATTGCATATAGAAAGTTTCACAAGTACTGCCAAGATACAATAATTTATACTGGACAAACAACAGCCACATTATTTTTGTGTTCCAGGTTCCTTTAGATGCAGCTGTAGCCCAATGTGAATGACAAGTTCTGGTTTTGTACCCAAATGTGACAGAATTTTGGGTACACCTTTAGAAACAGTGGGACTGCCATGTGCCTGTGTCCAGAAACAAAAATCCATCTGTAGTTCTGAGGTATTGCTAATGGCATTGCTAAAGTTATTCATAGTTTACATTTACCAGAAATAGTTGGAACAAATTAATAATGAATTAGAACATTTCTTATCATCGCAGGGAGCGAGAGGGAATAAATAGAACCATCCATATTTTCTTATTACAAAACAGTGTGCAGCCTATTACCAAACACTAATTTAGTGTTGCTTGTGCTGGAAAACTGTTGAAGGGTCTCTGGCTCCTGACAGTGCAGCTTAATTCAGTCTGACGGGAGCAAGGCTACACAGAAGCAGTCCAGGGTGGGCAGGTGAGGACCATCCCAACAGGGGTGAATCCCGGCCTGCCAGAGCCGGGCACCATTCAATAATTCCAATTAACCACGCTAAAGATGACAGAGACAGGTCATGCAGAGCCCAGTAAATATCAATCAGAACCACATATTTTGATGAGAGAATAACAAAGTCTTTCTCATTAAGGAAAAAAGACATTTAGTTGGGTGTAGAAGCCTCTCTTTGGTGGCTTGTGCACCCTGCAATGCAGCCTCTGCCTTGTGGAGCTGCAGGCCAGGATGGCCACTGCCAAAATTGCCCTGAGCATGGGAGCTCTTCACGTGGCTTAGCTCCCTGTTTTGTGCGCAGTGAGCAACAGGGACAGCTCCCACATCCCTTAGCAGCACAGGAGGACCTGTGCTCCACCAGATGCATAGCTCCAGAAATGTGGGGTGGGATTTGGGGTGAGACTGGGGAGCTCGGTTTTCTGGCCTTCTGTGCCACAAGGTGCTGGACAGCAGATACTGGGGCCACCAGCCAGACACAGGGGCCAGGAAACAGCACATAATCTTCGTCTGCTGTCGTAACTTAAATAAAGTACTCAAGTCTACTTAGCCTAGAGGAAAATGTGTGGTTCTTAGTTTTTATATTTAAAGACAGCACAAAGAATTTCTTGTGTGTGGCCTTATGGTCCGATCCATCTCTATCTTCTAATAAAATGCATTTCTGTAACAGCCGAGGCAATTAATCACTTAAACAGAATTGGATTACAATCTCCATTACTAGAAAATCTTTAAAGTCAGTCTTGCTATCTTTCTAAAAGATCTCAAGCTATTGAGCCATTCCTTGCCCTGCTTTATGCAAAGGTCAGACTGGATGTTCGTAATGGCCTCTTCTAATGTCAAAAATCGGTCTCTGACCCTTGTAATGCCACTCACCGATTTCAGACAGAACTGCACTGGATTTATTGACCCTTCTCATTAGGAATGAAGATTGCCTGCAGTGACTCCTCTGTGATTTCATAACTCCAGGTACATGTCTATTGAGCTCATTATGTAAATGCTGATGTCTTTAGTCGGTTTTGAATTTCATAGGAGTTTGCAGAACATAGCACAAACCAGAAATTGCTGGCACATTGCAAGACTGAACTCTCTCTTTTGATCCCCAAAACTGTGTTCAGTCTCCAGAGCTAACTGCATATGTCAGTAGCAACAACATAATGATAAACTATCATACTTTGTAGGTATGTTTTAAATTGTGAAACTTAAATATGGTATTTTTCTCTGTAGTGAAAATCCATTTCCTGTGGATTTCTTGCTTCCAAGTCCAAGCATATTATTGACTTCTGTAAGTGTCTTCAGAANCCCAAAACTATTTGCTTATAATTTGGGCTGATTCTTTGATATATTTTACTCTACAGCAAAAACATTTTTTCTCTAAGTCTCAGTAACACTAGAGATTGTTCTAAAATGTATGTTGGTTTTAACTGCCTATAAAGAATGTTTTATCATTGTATTGTCAATAACTTTGGTTAGTTTCTCTGATGAAATATCTGAGCGTCACATGAATATGCTCTGAAACACAATAAACAACAAGTTTGAGCAAGGAAATGCAGAAATGACACCTTATCATCTAATGCTAACGCGTACAGGTGTTTTGGCTTTTGGGTTTGGTTCTGCTTTGATTTTTTTAGGAAGTGCTCTGCAAGGAGATACCTGTATATATTTCACATACCTTTCTGGGATAAAAAAAATTATCACATTCAAAAGAATGCCATTGTCAAGAACATTATTCATTCAAACATCTCCTCTAGGGAAAGTAAATAACTCTGGTTTAAATAGAGCTCCTGACCCTTATCTCCTCAGATCAGTTCTACCAGTTCTGTTCTGAGACAGGGATTGCTTCTGATGAACAGGTTCATTTCCACATAGCCTTTCTTTCTTCCCGTTCATAATGGAGAATATTTTTATATAATTATCACAGAGGCACAACAAGGTAAACCTTGTTTACTACAAGATAAATACTGGAATAGGAGAAAAAGTTCTGTTTATGAAAGGGGTAAATATTTGTTCAGTACTAAGAACATTATGCTAAAATCTCCATGTCACAGATCTGGAAATATCTTTTTTTTTAATGAAAGACGAGCTGCATGTGATCTGGGTATATGCCCATACTTAAAGTGTGTTCTTCATACTTTTAAAATATGCTACAGTTATGCAATAAATTTCATCTGAATGCACTACTATTAATCTCACAATATTCTTGCAAGTCATATAATTCTTGTAAGAATTATAAGTCATAATTTTTATAAGTCATAAAGGTATTACATCTGTTTCATCCAGTAAAGTATGAAATATAGTAAACTCAGTGAGTTTCTTGGGAGCACATAGCTAAAATACATGAATAGTTCTAAAACAAATACCTGACCCCATTGATATCAGAGGCAAAGATCCTGATTACTTTAGTGGGGTCAGATGGTCACTTTTGGTAATTTGACTCCCAATTTTTTTGCTAGTGTTGGAGGTTTACCACTCAGGAATAATACCTCTCATGCATCCAAAAACTCAGTGCCACTAATCTATAAAGTAACTATCTGCTAGTGAGTTCTGTAATGGATTCAAGGGAGATTAGCATTTAGCCCCTATGAAGAGTGATTTTAGTTGAAGAAATTCCTGTCCCAGCCCCCAAACTTTTAGTCACTAGGTAATGGTCTCCACCAGCGCATGCAGAAATCAGCAACACTTAAAAAGCAAAGAAAATGTCTCTAAGAAAAAGAAAATGTACAGTCAATGACATGAAACACTAGTGAATTCATGTATTTGTTGCTAGTTTGAAGATGATTAATAACCTTGAACTAAAGCAAAAAGAATTAAAACAACATTACTCATCCTCAGAGAACAAGGTTAATCAAAGGAGACTTTGCAACTAAATAAAAGCTGTCCTTCAAAAGAAATCTTTCCCCATTTTCCAGTCTTGATTAGTGAATAATACTGCTAGTCATTACACTCAAAAGAGTTGGTGTTCTTGATTTTCGTGGGGGAAGAAGAGGCAGTAAGGAGAGCTGAATCACAAGTTTTCCTCATATTTTTTCTTAATGAAAATGGTGCACACAGCTGTTCTGGAAAAAAGTGACAGGTAAAGTCAGTACAGTCACTGAAGTGTATTAGAAAGATGGCAAAAGCATTGACTCACATAAAAAGTATAAACTTGGTATTAGGATGTGAAGAAAAGTGTAATGCCCAATGATTCCTCTTGTTTTCAACATCTGCATTTAGTTTAAGTAGCTAAGCCTATAATAAATCCTTTTTTAGGATCTTTCCTCACCATTTGTGTAGATTCCACAGGATGGAAGACAAACCACCCCAGAAGGCATGATCCATGGTTATAAAATTCAGGGATGTTAAAAAGGAAAAGTGTTGAAAAACATTACATCCTGGAGATATTTTGTTTCCTGCAACAAAAGGAAAACTGCACTTGAAAAAGAAAAAAATTTCTCTGCTCCCATTGGGTAATATAAAACTGGAAGGCCATTGAGATATTAAAATCCTTTTTTTTTTTTTAACTAGTAAGAAATGGAGAAAAGGTGAGGGGGTGGGGGGATTCTTCATTCAAACGGTTTTTTGGAAGAAGCAAGGTGGATTGAACTCAGGTACAGCTTTTTCATTCCCCAGAAGTCTGTGAGCAGAGCATTTAGAGTTGCTTAAGCTCAAAGTTTCTTTTGCTGACCCTTGCATACTTGCAGCTCTCAGTGAACTATTATTACATGTCACTAATATCCTTACATGGGTTGGAGTCCTATTTATAGAAGCAGCAAGTTTTAAATATATTATACAACAAATTGGAGCTTTGAATGTTTGCCTTCCTTGGGACTGGGCTGTTAATGGCACCTGCATAATACTGGCTGTAGGAACTGTTTATTTCACAGTATATTAAACCTTTAGCTTATCTTTCAGGTAAAATGTTAAGGCAAGGTAAAAGGAAAAAAAAATTAAGGATGACACCTTCACACAATTTTCCCAACGGGACAGGCAGAAGCTGTACTTCTGATAGAAACTTCTTAAACATTTTTTGCACAAAGCATCTGTAAGTAAGTTATTAGGAAAACCCAGTCTGTGAATGAATCAGTATTGCAGAGAAATCAGTGAAGTTCATACAGACATATTGCAAAGAAAATCTGAAGTGCACCTTTTAATAACTCAGTGCCAGATTCTCTCTTTCTATCACATCCTCATCACTCACTTTGCTTTGGCAAAAGCTACAGCAGTATGAGATACATCCATCCACCCTGTCCTGTCCTGTCCTGTCCTGTCCACCCCCAGAAAGCTATGTGTCACAGATGCATCCTATACAACAAAGACATCACAAATAAAGCAATGAGAGGTTCATCTGTAAGACAAAACCCAACTTAATTCCCACCATAGCATCACTAAGGTGCCAGTGCCGAAGATTGTGGCAGACTCGTGTGTAGGTGAGTTCCTTATTTTCCTGGCTGTTAAATCCGTTACAGGTTAGGCTGAGAGCAGCAGTACTAGAGGAGTCGAATTGGGAATATCTGCTGTTTGTTTGCTCTCTCACGGCCCTGCTGCTTAAGACTTGTTGTAGCCACGTGAGTGCTATGGGCAGGGGGTACACCGCCGACACTTGGGGTGGGGGTCTGGCTCGACATTTTACCGATACCACGGACCACATAAGACAAAAAGCGATGGCTGTCCTGAGGAGATCTGACAACAGGAAGGGAGGATTTGCGAAGGAGGAGGTGTACGCACGGGCTGGTTTTCATTCAGCCAGACTGAGGACCCTCAAGGACATAGCAGNCCGTGCCCCCTTGAGGCTGCCGGCCTGCAGCGGGCACGGGCACGCCGCCCCTCCTGCTCCCAGCGCTCCTAACAATAAAAGCACTTTCGCCTCCCGCTAGCCGTGGGGACGTCAATCTCTCGCTTTCGGGCGGGTGTGAGCCCGCTGCCCGAGTATCTCCTACAGGCGCATTAAGGGGCCTGAGTCATCCTGAGGTGCGCTGGGAAGCAGCCGTCAGTCTCCGAGGCGAGCAGGGGCAGGCGTGAGTGCCGATCCCACCGCTGTGCCCGCGAGCCCAATGGAAAATCGCCTCCCGGCTTGGGTACACGATGTTCTAAGTGCGCTCTGTGACTGGCCACGGTGAGAAAAACGTTTTCTTGTTCTCTCCCAGTGCATTATGAAAACCCACTAAAAGGTGCTTTTCACACCACAAAACCTTTTAAAAGGATTCTGTCAACACAAAAGCAACATTGACAGCAGTTGCCTTTAAAAGTACTTGAGTCTTCAAACTCTGAAATATGCTTCTTAATTTTTTATTTTTTTTTAAATTTTCCAGACTTGGTCTACTACAAGGCTTCAGAGAAATGTTTTCTGTAATTGCATTACAGTAAGAAAATGCATTGTGAGATTAATGCACATAACTGTTATTAAAACAATTTGTAAACGTATTCTCCACAAAATGGATATTAAAACACATGGATCTTTGCCTCAGTAATAAAATAAAGTTGTTGCAGGGAAAATTCATCAGACATACTGAGAGGACTACGAGACCCATTTGAATGTCATGCATATGGCCCAGATTATGTCACCAAGTGCTCACAGTTTCCTGCTGTATTCTTTTTTTCTCTTCTCCTTTCATGTGCATCACCATCCTGGCACCCTTTCATTCATCTGTATCGAAATCCTGGCCCTGGATGATAGGATGCACAAATCTGGTTTTGCTAACAGATTTTCCTCTGCTTCTGATGATATTAAGAGACAAATTGCCACACAGAAAGCAACATACCCATTTCACATACTTCAAGTACACTGCTGCCATTGCTGTCACTGGGAAAACATATGGGTGCACCACCACTTTCACCCTTTCCTTTCTCAGCAACTAGAGAAGCAATTTTTGATCAAATAGGATGGGCACTCAGAGTTCTGTCTCCTGCAACTTCTTCTTTGGCTTTCATTCTGATCATCTCATTACTGTAAAGCTTGTGTAAATGCTTCCTATAGAACAATTTCAGCACAGGAATTTGCAAGTGAAATCAGTCAATTAGTTTATAAATTATGAGTCTTCTGTATTTTTGGAAATACATACAGCTCTGCACATTGCAGCATGCAGTTAAAGAAGAAAAAAAATAGAAAATCTTAGTGTTGGTACTATTGAGAAGGAATCGTGTTCTGCAGTTGCTTTTTGTGCTGAGAGAAATTACAGTAAGGAACTTCCACTGTTTTGGAATAGTTCCAAACAGCAGCTTATTTTTTATTTTAAAGGGGTTTTATTTGTTCACTCAGTAGGATGCATCAAAGATGCTAAAAGCTAAAAATTAATCACTTTGCACCAAAATATCCTTCTTCCAGAAATAATCATGCAAGTGATAAAACCACTGGTCATCTGTTGCTTTGGAAAACTTTTTCAATTTCCAAGAAGATGGCAATCCACAGTTTGCATCAATGCCTTGGCCAGCAGAGATTAGCCAGCCTGGCTGGACAGCTAGTAAAAATGAAACTTCAGCTCTTCAGAACCAATTCATCCCCTGAAGACTGTGGAGCTCAGGTTGACTGCCAACCCTGACATCTGCCAGTAAGAGTTACATTGCAGTGCTATGCAGTAACAGATCCCAAAAGAGCTTCAGTATTTTGACCTTATATCAGGAACTAAGAGGTAGTCACTGGAGAATATCCTTCGGAAAGGATAATTTATGGTTATAAAAAATGCAAAATGCATAAAACAAAATTCAGTTGTGGTGATTTCTTGTTTGGGGTTTTTTTTTGTTGTTGTTGTTTTGTTTTGTTTTGTTTTGTTTTTCTTTTTTTTTCTTTTTTTTTTTCTTTTTTAGGATTAAAACAACATATCCAAAGAATAAACAAAAACTACCTCACCTACGTCTGAATACTGAAGACATGTACAAAGACTGCAATGTACTAAACTTTGAATACTACAAAAGATCCATATGGAACATTCTGCATCTGAGATGCAGAGGAACATTAATTCTGGATTCTGCAGAAAGGTGTAAAAGATGCAGGTGACTAATCTGGCTTCTTTAATGACTAGAAAAAGAAACAAATTGGAAAATAACCACCTTCTAGACCTCACTTCATGCAGTGACCTGGAAAAGAAACCCTATTGGCACCAGCAATCAAGTTTTCCTGTATTATCTTCCCAGGGGGTTGATTACACTGTCCTAAATATTGGATGAGTGCCTGAGGCCAAGAATTCTTTACACTGAAGTTATTCTTCAATAATCCAAACACAATTAGGAAAGCAGAAACATACAGAGGTAGTCAGTATACTGTATGGCATTACAGTAACAACAGTTAGAACTGCTACTCAGGAGGAGTAGCAAAACAAAGATATAGTATGTCAGCTGCTGACTTTATAATTTTCAAGGCACCTTTCACAACAAGAGCAAAAAAGTAGTTCAGAAAACTGGAAAGCATGGCAGTATCACATCTGGTTTTCCCAAACTGACAGGTTTTTTTAGTTAAATGGAAAAAAAATCATAGAATCATAAACTCATTGAAGTTGGAAAACTCCTCTAAGATCATTGAATCTAGCTCTGAATTGTCTTTTCAGTGAAGATTTTTTTCCTAATATCTGTTCTAAACCTCCCTTGCAATAACTTGAGGCCATTTCCTCTCACCCTGGCACTTCGCAGGACCTGGTGCTTCGCCTTGTTGAATCTCTTACAATTGGCTTCAGGTACCATACTCCAGAACACCTTCTCTTCTAAGCTGCTTTTAAGAAAAAGTTCTAGTTTTATCTGGCACACATGATTTAATCAAAGGATGCTTAAAAAGTAAATTTCTGAAGCCAGCAAAAGCCTATAAGCATTCTAAATAAGTGATGGGTTTCTTTCACTCACATTTCTAATTTACATTAAACCAAAGAACCGAAAATGTTTTTGCAATATTACCTTATTACACTGACAGAGAGCTCCTCAATGTTCCCCTCACATTTTTGTTTCTACTATGGTCAAATCACACTGTGCTGGTTAGTACAGGCAGTGCACTATGTCAGGCACTGTATGAATTTGTTGGAAATGGTTCTTACCCAGAGGGTTCACAATATAAAAAGAGAGGACAGGCATGAATAAGAAACTGTTAGCACAAGAGACACTGCTTCCCTGTGATTATACAGGAAAAGTGATCTCAGAGTGGGAAATAAACTCCACATCTGCTGTTCTCTTTCAGCACATTACTTATAAGTACACAACTAGGTTTTTTTTCTTCCTTTATTTCATAGTTTGGGCACTAATAAGCCTTGGTCTCACTGGCAAATTCCAGCTAAAGATCACAGGGAATGTGTTCTGTTAAATGCAAGTCTCCAGCCAAATTTGTGCCTGCTACCTAATCCTCAATATTACTGTGCTGATAACTTTTTCTCTTGTGGTGTTCACACTTGAAAGAGAGGTCAAATTATATGGACAATTTTTTGTCTTCAATGTGATAAGCAAGCATGCCTGCTGCTTTGACTCCTGCAGGGAATTCACATCCAGCACTATAATTTCCAGTTCCTTAGCCCAAGTACTGTTGATATTTCATTTCATAGCAGGCAGAAGAGCATGAAGTGTTTTTTGTTGTTTTGTTTTTTTGTTTTTTTTTTTTTTCTCTCAGAGGCTATAAGGAGGAAAAAAATTTGGAAATGTAAGGGAAAAATTCAGTAAAATTCACATGACAGTTGCATATCCACTTATTGCATCACCCATACACTTCAGTGGAGGTCAGCTGGTATTAAAGATGACATATTCTTATTCTTATTTGCTTTATATGCTAATTGCACACATTTATTATAAGGTCTGGAAAAATACCCTTCTGTAACAAATTAATCTCAATCACACAACTTTAGTTGGAAATTGTTCTCAAAAAACTTTGCAGAAAGTGCTTTAAAGATGGAACTTACACATTTTATTGGATTTATGTTGTTATAGGGATAAACCTGAAGTGGACATTTCTTCTGTTGAACTGGAATCTGAATTGAGAATCTTTTTAGAAGCAGAGGTTTTACTTCAATTCTACTGAAAGCTTCAGCCCTGAGGTGATGAAATCACCCTGAATGCCACATGGAGAGAATGCCATTCAGTAAGCAGTGATCTAGTTGAAAAGATCAAGAAAGTAATTTGTGGCCTTTTAAATCTTTAATGCAGCACAGAGTTTAGTCATTTTGGACAGAGATAGATTAGATGTGTCTGGGTGAGTAACCTGAGGGCAATTCATTAATTAGGGAGAACATGCAGCTGCATAAGGGCAAAATTAGGGAGGAAACACATTTTCAGATGCATGAATGGCAGCATGAAAAATTCCTTCTCAGTTTTCTTGTTTAAACTGTCATAAAAGCCTGATTTTATTCTGCAAATTCATAATTTCTTTTTGGAGGTTCTAGAGGTGCCTGAGTAAGTACAGGTGGATGAAGTCCATAGAACTGAAATCCTGTTTCAAACTGCTTTGATCCAGCTCCTCATGGTTCATTTCAGATCTGCAGTGTCTGCTATTTGGGACAAGTCAAATACTGTGTTTAACTGACATGTGAAACTGGATTTGGGAGCTGAGTGGTTGAATGGTGATAAGCAAAATAAAAGATCAGACCCAGAAGTGAAAGAAAGGACATGAAATGAAACAAGTTTTATGAAACTCTGAATGTCTGGTGTGATCTTTCAAATTGCAAATTTCTGATGAAAAAGAATGCATACCAAAATCCTTTTTAACCAATACTGCCAGAATAATGAACATCATTATACTTGTTAGCATTTCCCTATTCTCCTGGAAAAATTATTATTTAGAGACTATAGATTAAGGTAGTTTGAAATCAGATGTCCTTAAACATGAAGGAAGAAGAGGAAGAATTGACAGTACAGTACTTTCTCATTTAAAAGAACAATTTCCTCTATACATTCTGCTTAAAAGATCAGACATATCACTTTCATTTGCATTTAATTTCGTTACTGACAGAAGATACTGAGGGAGGAGAAAAACAGCTAAGCAAGCAGAATTGCAAAATTCTCTTAACAAAAGGAATGAACATTCAACATTTTTCTCCACACACTCTATAAATGAAGATGTCCCAGTTCTCACATTTATACCACTTGAAATCTGCTTTGATGTTCTAAAGTAATAAAAATAAAATATTTTAACATGCTGAATTTTCTCTTCGTATTTTATTACTTGAAATTTTAGCCAAAGTGTATGAATTAAAAAGAATAGAGAAAAATCCTCAGACATCAAGTGCAACAATAAAGTAGGCAAAGAAAGGAACATAGCTTGGTGCTGTTGGACTACTACTTCCTAAAGTGATCATGAGTACTCTAGTTGAGATATTTCTTCAATGCCCCACCAGCTCAATTCGATTCCTATTCCTCCCCAACCAAAAACGCTTGCAAGAAGATGGATGATGAAATGTGAAAATGTAGCAAATAGTGGGATTGGTGAGAAAAGGAGTCACAGGCTGAAGGCTGGGTGTTCTGAAGGTCAGGCTCAGATGTGTTGACAGGGTAGGAATTGATGCAATAGACTCACCTGCCCTGTCTGGTGAAAGGTTAGTGCTCCTAACTCCAGCACCAGAAATCAGTGAGATGTAATATAGGCTTAGACTGTCAGAGCTTTAGGTGATTTCCATGCATGGGAACAGATTTTTTTTATTTTTTTTTTAATGGAACCCAGGACTTTCTTTGACTATGTTTAATAACATTGCCAGTCAACTTTCTTTCAGAACTATGCATCATATTTTAGGAGCCTGATGTCAAATTAAAGGTGCATGTGAATAGACTCTCTGAAGTACCCATCTCTCACTTGGGCATCAGAAGAGGTTCCAGATGTTCACACACTTGGAAGTGAGTTCTGGGTTTATTTGAATATCTGGGTTAAAAGTACTGCAAAGGTGAGTGCTTAAGGGCTTCACAATCATATCTTTGCAGGTGGGTGCTGAGTCTCTTTGATAATCTGTCTCTTAGTTGAAAATTAATATATTCAAAATAGCATATCAGGAAAGATAAATAATAACACATTACTAGATAAATAATTTGACATGGCCATGCACTAAAGGCATCTGTAACTCTCTTAAGCTTCTGAACTGTCAGGGATTAGCATGCCTATTTTTTATACTGTTTTATCTTAATTTCATCATAAAAGCCTGAAAGACTCCACAGCAGTGTCAGTTAATATTGAAATGGAAGGCACATATAAAAAATATATATAAAGAATTACAAAACAGAAATGCCTAAGACAAAATGAGACACTAATAACAGATGTCTTCTGTATGTGTCTGATGAGAAAGGGCACAAGAGAATGAATTATGTAAGTTGTGCACATACTTACAGGAAAACAGGTGCTTACAGAGTTTAAGACAGAGAATCAAGTATAAAATCTTTCAGCTACCATAGTTACTTTGGTGCAGTTTGGACGGACTTCAAATTAGTAGTTTTGAACATGTCACAGTGATAAATAAAATCCTTGCCAGAATGTAAAACTGTGATAGCTAAAACGAGGAATTCCTTGAGGAAAAATGTGAGAGGCAGAACAGATGTTCCACTTTCCAGATAAGATGTCTTCAGCAAACCCATGTATCCACTGTAGTTTAATTGAAGAGTTGTCCATCCTACATTTTCACAAGGTGAAGGAGATACTTGTTTACTGATGGAAGGGAGTTAACGGTTACTTCTTTTTCAATAAATATTTCATTATACAACTACAAAGAGAGACAAATGAAACCTCCAAACACCAGCTAATAGGTTCAAAGCTTAATGGTTCTTTACAAGGCAAAGGACACATGACAGTTCTTTCCCACATTTTCGTAAAATGATTAAGCACCACCATTCCGAGAAAAAAAAGAAAAAAATTATTCTGGTAAATTACTTTTGTGACATCAGCAAAAAATAGACTTCTTTGCAGACATATAATAGTCTCTAATGGCAAGATATTTATTTACAAGTAAATATAAACAGTCAGTATGGGGTTTCGTCCATTCATACTTCATTTCAAAAAAAGCCGGAGAGGAGAGGAGAGAAATAAATTGTCATTGTCAGATGATAGTATATCATGTCTAACCTTGATTTGTGACTTTGGAAATTTAAGAACCAGGTTTTGAGAGAGGCTCTGCTTTCACCCAGCTGGCTGCATCTCTGTAGTCACAAGTGAATTTCTTCAGCCCACCTTTTATTTGGGAATGAAGGACTGTGACTCACACACACAGCAGTCAGCAGGAGGAACTGTGGCTCTGCTTTTGGCCATTCTGATCCACATTTTTTAACTTTTTTTGTTTCACCTGTTCAATATATTTTATCTAAATATTGAACCAAATAACTTTTGAGTTGATCAAACCTCATTTTGGCCAAAGAAAGAGATACAGTTCTGAGTTTGGTTTGAAGATATGCAGGAACATAAACTTGTCTCTTCATCCCAGCTTGTCCCAAAGATCCTAGTAAAACTTTGAAGGAAATCTAACACAACCTAAAACTTATCCAGGCAATAGAGAGAAACATGATGGAATTCACTCCTTACTGCCTGAAAAGCTCCTTGTTTGACATTAGTTTCAGCAGTTCTTCATGCAGAGACATGAAGAGGTGACAACATAAGAGCAGCACACAGACAACTTAGAGAAGGCAAGTGTCAAGTCTTCAGGTGCGCACAGAACTTATGCTGCCCAGCCCTTGCAATTGCTGCTCTGGCACTTTTCATGCTACTGGAACATGACCCATTTCAAACAAAATATGCTTGTGAAGATATTTTATCAGCATAACATTTTTCAACTTTACATATGTGGTGACACTTAGAAAGAACTTTTAACAAGTGACCCTCATGTTTTTCATATTTGGATTGATTCATTGATAACTCTGCACTGAGAAGGACCAGGTTTCTCTCTATGGAAATCTACTCTGCCTTGCAAAACACAGATAAAACAGAGTGCACTAGTCACAGCATGCCAAAGGATTGTATCAAACTGCTTAGTCTCAAAAGACTTATCAGCACTTCATATCTACCAGATTTTTGTGCCTTAAGTGCAACTGGCTGAGAAGGATGGAGAAGAGGACAGGCTTGAAAATTCAGGTTGTGTCATAGCCCTGAGGCACTGCCAGCCCTGCCTGTCCCTTTTCATCCATCCAGGGTTCCCCCTACCCTGCCCACAGCCCAGAACTTCATGTCAGCTTGCCATGGCCATCAGCCCCCTGCCCCAAAAACCACAGCGGGGCCATCTCCAGCCGCCAACTGCCCTGCCTTAACCCATAGGTCCACGTCTTGGCCTGTCCCCAGCCCAGGGAGATGCCCAATGCTCCTGGCTGTGGTGTGGGATGAGCCCCAGCTGCCAGAACCTGCTCTGACAGACTCAGCAGGGAGCTCTCACAGTCCTCAGGGAGACCCTGGCTGTGGCAGTTCCCTGATGGAATGGGAGATAAATTTTCCAGCTCCAGTCAGGTGAGCTGGATTTTCCAACATGCAAAATCCCACTGGAATTTCTAATAGGTTTTCCTTGAAGAAAGCTGCAGTACAACTCTAGATACATGCTTTTGAGGCATCCCTGTGCTGCTGCTTCAACAGTGTGCCCCAGCAGCAGCACAACATCTGCTGCAGCTGGAGCCCTCCCAAGTCCAGTCCTGCTTCTTCCACCCTTTCAGATCCTCCTGAACAAGTTCATTTTGAGTTTGTCTTGTACATTTTTTTAAATCTTCTTGGACAATCTGTTTGATTAAAACACACAGGGATCTTGAGGCTGCATCAGGATTGAGAAGCAGCGATGGAGTTCAGGGAGTTTCTCTGGTCCCCACAGATGCTTCTGCAAGGGCTGAAGTGTGTCCTAGCTGGAAAATCCTTCATGGTGCTGGTGGCAATAGGGCAGTGTCAGTGTGTTGATGTGACTGCAGAGCCTTATTTCTGGTTTTATTGAAAAGGATGGAACACCTCTCCTATGAGGAAAGTCTGAGAAAATTAGAACTGTTATGCTTGGAGAAGAGAAGACTTTGGAGAGACCTTATTGTGGCCTTTCAGCAGGGAATAAAAGAGAGCTGGGGAGGGATTATTTACAAGGCCATGTAGTGACAGAACAAGGAGGAATGGCTTTAAACTGAAAGTGGGTATGTTTAGATCTAGATATTAGGAATAAATTCTTTACTGTGAGGGTGGTGAGGCACTGGAACAACTTGCCCAGAGAAAATGGGGATGCCCCATCCTTGGAAGTGTTCAAGGCCAGGTTGTATGGAGCTTAGAGCAACCTGGGATGGTGGAAGACAACCCTGGGCATGGCAGGGGTTTGGAACTTGATGATTTTAAAAGTCCCTTCCAAACAAAACCATTCTATGATTTTCAAGCGGAGTGTGGGGCAAGCTGTGAACTGCTGTTCAGTGAAAGAAGAGTGCTGTTGACCAGCTGGAAGAAGGCCAAGAAGAAATAATTTTGGTTTTCATCAAAGATTAACTATGTTAAATATGTGGTGGATTTTCTCATTGTAAAGACAATGAGTCTCAGAACCAAGGGGTAGAGAAATTCTGAGTAACCTCCTTCGTTCAAGGCATTCATTAATTATTTGACAAACATCTTTGCCAGTGGCCTAGATACACTTGATGCCTTTCATCAAAAAATTAGATTAGAATATTTATTGAAATCCTTAACACAGTAGATTTCTATGCTTCCTATTTCTACTACTGCTAGGTAAGCAGGTATTTTTGCACTATAGAGTTAAGAACAGTATCTTATCCATATTTCTTACATAGCATCTAACCACGTCTTTTGCAACATGAGCCTGTGGTAGTCAAAAAATAGAAACAAAAGGAACAAAACCACGGGTTGCTCCTGCCACTCCTAAAAAAAGATTGTCTTCGATACCTTTGCATCAAAACAAAATTGTGGAAGGCGGGAGATTTTGCCAGTGGTTACCTGCAGAAAAATAAAAAACAAAAATGAAAAACAAAATAAATTCCAGAATGAGAATATCTTATTCTTCCATTTAAAAAGAAAGCCAAAAGGAAGAAGAAATCATCTCTTCTAAAAGTGCTAATCCCAGAAGCATTGTAATAGCTGAAAAATATCTTCTTCACATTCTCTATGCAAATAATCTTTATCCACTTTTAGATAATGACACTGGGGTAGAGAAGAATAGATTTCCTTTGGGAACACTTTTATGCCATGTGGCATTCAGTTCCTGAAAACAGCAATTGATCTGTGGGGGTCAAATATACTTAAGATATGATTAATGTTACCAGAAATTAGTCCCTCAATAGTCTCTTTTTCAGACACAATACCAATAATCAGCTGGCTTCTTTTCCATGCACACATAACACACACCATATTGCTGTTACTTTGCAGAGTTTGTATTTAACATTTATCCCATTTTTGGATTCACTCTTTTCTTGGTATTATTAGACATAAGCCCATAAAACTAATTTTCACCAGCATCAGTACAATCTACATGGCCCAAGGCCTACAGTTTTATCAGTATTTTTGCTATATTAGCAATGGGTCTCTTGTGAGAAAACTGCTGTGCAGAAATTTTACTGTGCTTATGTGGCAGCTGTTCACCATGTGTTTGAAAGGAACTATCAGGTGTGTTTCTAATTAAAGTGTTTAAGGAATCATCAACAGAAAATGGCAGCTGACACAATCTAGGTTTTCCCCTACTCTAAGCCAAAGTTTTGGTGAGAGGAATTTATTGCAGAAACAATAGCAGACATTAATAGCAGATTGCTGAGATGTAAGTTTGATACCCTGCTCTGATTTTCTAGGAGCACTCTTGCATTTGCTTGTACAGACACAGGAGGAAATACACACAACCTTATAGATGCTATAACTCTCTGTGGGTTTTTTGTTTTTTTCTTTTATGAAAACTCTTCTGCTTAGAATACTTGTATGAAACAGCATACAGCCCCACATTTGAGGTGTCTTTTGCAATGAGCCAAATGGAAGTCTCTGGGACTGCAGAACCTAGGAGTTGTAGTGATGTAAAAGAGTTGGAGATGTAAAAGCATAAAAACTGTTTCATGGTCTCAGACCAGTGGTCCCTCAAAACTGCATGCTTACCTCCAACAGCAGCTGCTAACAGATGCTTAGGAAAGATGACAAGAACAGCACATGCCTGCATTGACAATTTTCCCCCAAGCACTTACAGCTCCTGGTTGTTTGTGGCTTAAGGAATTATTGATATAATAAGTGTATCCTCATCCTGATGTTCTGTCCTTGTTTGACTTTACCCTATGAATGTGTGTAATTGTATTTTGAATAGTTTTATATCTTTGACTTGCATCAACTATGTGAAACGAGTTTCACAGCTAATTAGGAGTTGTGCCAAATCAAGTGTCTATTCTGGGCTGGACTTAGAGGTTTTTGTCCCTACCCTGCCACCACTGCCCTGCTGAAATCTTACTTCAAATGTGACTAAAATTTCAAAGTTCGACCCTTAATAGATGAGAAGTTCTGCCTATTTCTTCCCTTTGCTGTGATACTCTAGTATCACAACCAGACAATTTGAAATTGCACTCTGTGGGTGACAGCTATGTGCTTCATCTACATATTAACATTAATGACTACTTCTCTCTCAAACATAACCAGAGGCCACAGTGAAGTTTGGGTACTGCAAAATTTGGGTACTGCAAAAGGGTACCTGCAGGAACCTGAAGACAAACATACTCAGAACTTATTGCCAAGCAGGTTTAACTAAAACTACAGCTTTGCAAGTGAGGCAGATGTGAAATACCAGAGTGTGGTGTGTCCAATCAGTCCACATTGATCATGGCTACACTCACCTTATCAGGCAAGAGGAAGAGATAAGCTAATTATTTGATCAGGCTCAGCATTCTCAGATAATACTGTGTTAGCAATGCCTGTCTGTAAGCAAAATTCATTCGATATTGTAGATTATAATGTTAGTTCTGGACTAGCCAGCTATGCAAATGGCAAACTACTGCATCTCAGTTTTTACATCAGAGCAATACATGATGCCTGCTCTATGCTGATAAATCTGAATCTAACACCCTGGAGCACATACAGGCATCTCTGAGACACAGGAATTCCTCACCTGCTACTTATAAAGAGTCCTTGGAAAGCCCAGAGTTAATGTGAGTCTACCCACTGTTGTGCAGGTAAGGATGAGGGTTGAATAACATTTTTCAGCTGTATTAGACCATCCATTTCAATGTCAGCGCTGGCTAGAAAGAAAATCATGGCCAAGAGGCACATGGAATGAAACTAATGAAAAACCCTCAGGCCGTATCTCATCCTCTCCTGAAGACCCAAGCATAAGGAACATGTAAGAAGACACAGATTTGGGTTTGTACAGGTCTTTTTCTTATGCCAACCATTCCCAGACATTTCAGCAGCTAAGAGAGGAAAAGGCAGCAGAGATTTCAAATTACCAAAGAGCCCAGTACAGGTTAGGATCTGAGTGGCTGGGGAGCAGCGTGCTGAAGGGTTCTGGTGCACAACAAAAGCTGAACATGAGTCAGCAGAGCACGGCTGCAGCAACAAAGTCTGACTGGATCCTGGCTGCAGCTGGAGGGGCATTACTGGCAGAGATGAGAGAGTGATCATTGCACTCAGGGTCAGTCAGGTGGCATCTGAACTGCTGTGTCCAGTTCTGGTTACTACACTTCAAGAAAGACAGAAGCAGACTGGAGAGGGTTCAGATGAAGGCTGCAAAGGATCAAAGGGCTGGAGGACCTGCCCCATGAGGAAAGGCTGAAGGAGTTTGATCTTTCATCCACGGAGAAGAGAAGGCTTATGGAGATCTCATCACAGTATTCCAATACTTAGAGAACAGATACAAGGAGGACAGAGGCTCTTTCTTCACAAGGAGACACATGGAAAAGACAGGAGACAATGGGTACAAGTTGTATTAGGAGACATTTCATCTTGATACAGGAAAGACATTTTTTACAGGGAGAATAATAGCTCAGTGGAACAACCTTATCAGGAAAATGGTCCCTGTCACAGAAGGTTTTCAATTTGAGATGAGTCAGGTTGCTAGACAATCTCATTGAGGCTCCCTTTCCCAAGAAAACTTGGGTCAGATGAACTTTTGAGGCCCCTTTCAACCTTGGCTGTTCCATGGTTCTGTGATTCTATGATTTAAATTAGGGCAGGTGTAAACTGCACAAAGGGCCACTGCAAGCTCCAAGGAGATTAGAAGGACCAGACTTTGTTTGTGCCATTTCCCCAGTGTTGCTCCAAGAGGACCTCTTGCTCAAGATGCACTGGCCCCCACATTTGTAGTTGGCATTTGGTTGCCCAAGTGCTGCTCTATTTTGAGACAGTGTGTGCAGAGCTGGTACAGCTGGGCCAAGTATCAATTGTACAAAATTTTCAAGTAAAGGAACAAAATTTACTTCTGAAAGACAAGTGAACTAGTTAATTTAGCTTGTTGGGAAAACAATGTCAGAAGAGAGAATTCACTTCCCTTATTGACACATTTGCAAAATAGCATAATTTTCTCAGTAATTTCATTCAACAAAGGGGAAGTAAAGGGATAGGACTTGTGAAAATTTTGCAAAATGTTCGTTTGTCACTTGTAGAAACATTCTGAAGTGGTTTTTCTCTTTCTTTTATTTTTCTTCCCCAAAAAGACTGTTCATTTAATTTTATATATTATTATGAAATATTAAATTTCCACATCTCAAAACAAAGTATCCAGGTCAACCTGACACAAATCCTTTATGAAATACCATTCTGCCAGAACTCGTGCAGTTACTGGTGCCATAGCTAATGAGGATGAGTGGGCAGTCTTTTGCCAAATAGAATTTCCATCTTCTGCAAGTCTCTGCTAATAAATTGTGACTCCATGGGGTCTGGAAGATCATGTTCTTTTTCATTGCACACTTGCAAGAATCATTTCCTCACCATGGATAACAGCAGCTTGGGGACAAATGATTGCTATACGGTCTCAATACCAGATTGCTTGGCCTGACACAACTTCTGCTGAATGATTTCTGAGTTAGTTTCTGGGAGTTACCTTTTGCTGCTACTGTTGTCCCCAGCTCCCGTAGCATGGGTACCCATTATTTCCCTGCTCTCTCACAAGGTTTTTAATAGCACAATATGGTATGGTGGTAAGTTTAGAACTGTACCCATCCTTTTATTACTGGTATGGAATCATGTCTTCCATCACCCTTTCACAATCCAGTTATATTTCTCCTTCATCTGCTCTAGCTTGTCTCGTAGCTGATGTTCTCTTTGAGGCACATACTGTCATTTTCCAAATGTGTGGTCACAGCACCAACCACAGTGAAAGTCCAGGCCAGCTGAGAAATGCTGTTACATTATTGCCCAACAATTGCAATGATCATCAGAGACAGATGCCTGTTACTAATCATAGAAACATCTAGCCTTCTCTTTCTGCTTCCCTGTTGTGTTCTTATTTTCCTTCTTGCTTTTCTTTAAACTTTTTTTTTTTTTTTTTTTTTTTTTTTTTTTTTTTTTTTTTTTCTGACCAGACACTTTCAAATAACAAGATCCCTCAATTGAACTCTCCCTCTACATTGATCTGGTAAGAATGCTGACAGCATCCTAATTCCACAGACTGTCATAAAGTGAGGTTTAGGTGACTGGCTGAATGATGTCCATTTCCATAGTGTCACAGAAACATTACCATGCTGAAGTTAAATACAAATGTGCTCTCGATTGTTGTGCTTTTCCTCATTTCCCATGCTCTGTGGCAAACTGCATCAGCGTTCCTTCCTGGAGAGAGGTGGCTGCAAGCAAGGCCTCAGCTACAAAACATCTGTCTGAGCCAGCTGCAGCAGGTTTCATAGGTCACTCACATATAAGGCTGACCATGTCCCACATGTCACCTCTACAGCCTCAAATCTTCCTCCTGTCCCAGCTCAGCCCGGCTGCCCTAGTTCAAAAGGCAGACACATGGGTGACTCCTACTTCCCTTATTTCCCGTCAGTGAAAGGAAAACTGAACACTTGGGAGACAGTGGGAGTCTATCACTACTCAGCCCTCGCAGACTTCACTCTGCATGCTCTGTGATTTTGTTCCTGACCACAAGATGTCTCCTGTAATCCATGGAAACAGCAAAAGGCTGGTAGTGAGCTTAGGAAGTGGACACCTATGAAAAAAAAGAAGCGGCCTCCAGGAAAAGCCTGAGAGGAGCTTCCCAATGCATGTCCCATCTCCCACCCAAGAGAAGAGCACCCCAGAGAAAAATTATCAGCTTTGAAAAGAGAAGGAAAATCTGATGAAACTTCGCCTGGAAGCAACAGACAAACTGGAACAACTTGTAAACACTCGCAGTTTATAAGCACCCTATGTGCAAGGAGAGACCAAAAGACTGACAAAATGCTGGGAAATGGCTGTGAAATACAACGTGCACAGAAACAAGAGCTTCCTTGAACTGCGTTATTTCCAGGATAAAAGTCTTAAGAACTATCATGAATTTGTTTGGGCAAACATAGCAAGTCTGAGGCTTTACTTTTCACAGACTTATTTTTCAGGCTTGTCCAGTGTTGGTTATTGCCTCAGTCCACAGTGGAGCAGCGTGGTCCACAGCCTGCAGCCCTGGATTCCCATCATCTCCAGGCAGGCCCACATCATGTGGCATGGTTTGGTTAATGCTTTTCTTCATCCACACTCTAATGTCACACTGAAGAGCAGGATTTTCCTTGCATTGCTCTGCTTCTAGTTTTGGTTCTCCTTTTAGGAATGCAATTGCCTGTAACATGTAATGTAATTGGATTTTCCACTTGCAAATTACAGCTAGTCAGGATGCTTGAGAATATGTATTTCTAAAACTTTCCATAATAAAGGAAGGGGGAGAAAAAATCCTGTATTTAGAAATTCAGCACACTTAAAAAAACCCAAACCACCCAACATTTTCTTTATCAATATTTTTTCAGCTTGAAGTTTGGGGAATTTTTTAAAGAAACTAGAAACAAATCTTTAGAAATCTCCTGTCAAATAACTTTGCCTTCATCAATTATCATTTGCTGGAAGAAACTCATACTGAAATGAGTGCTTATAATTGAAAGTATCTGTCATTTTAAATTATACACTCTTGTAAATATGTAATTTAATTTATAATCTCTAATTGCAACTTGTAAGGCACAAAGGCATGCAAAACAAAATTAAGTAATATTAATTGCTTTATTCAGACTGACAGGAGAACTCCCATGACTTAAGTAAATCACAGAAATGGAGGAAACCCTGCTTTCGGGATTACCAGTGGTGTAGAAGACCAATAGACCTGCAGACTTCTGAATCACATTTCCCACCTGAAATCAGTGTCAGGGTGGTTGTCATGGTACTTCCTCAAGCATCAAGCTCTGCAGGAATGGAACCTCAAGAAAAAAGCAGATGTTGGGAATGGTGGCCTGCAGTGTAACTCCCAAAGGCTGTGCATAAAAATAGACCCAGTACAGACAGACAGGAGGCTAACTTGTTACCCATCCTTCTAGGCCCTGGAACCCAGTATTAGAGCACCCATCCCAGCAACTGGCTTTTTTTTTAACTCTACATTTAAAGATGCCAAAGGCCCCCTGTCTTTCATACACTTGTCTGCTATTTAGCTCTTTTAGAAGAAGCACATGTGATACATTGCATACATGCAATGATGTATTCAAAGGCAAAAGTGTCTCTTGCAATGAGAGAAGGGTGTAACAACCTCAGTACTTTTTCTATGTTCATTTTTATTGAGAGGTATTCTCTTCCCAACAGCATTTTCTCTCATGAGCAGCTCCACTGAGGTCAGTGTAGGATTTACCTCTTGATGAATATAACAAAAAAAGACAAATGGAAAATTCTCCTGACTTTTGAATAAGGTTTTATAAGATATCTCATTGATACCAGAAGCTGTTCTGAGGTATAATACATAAACTGACTTGTGGTTTTCATGTGAAATTGAATAAATACCTCCAAAGTATATTATTAAATATTCTAGTATGAAAGATCACCCTGAGCACTTTTGTAAATTTCTATTCTTGAAATATTGATTCAACAATTTTGAAGAACCACTATGGTTTTCTATAAATACCAAACCAAACTACCCACAAAATTTGTTGTATGAGTGCATAAGCTACCGCATTCCTCTATGCAATGTGCATTATTCAATTTATTATTGATGTATGTTGCTCCTTATCCATCATGAATAATCTGAGATGAGCTCAGCTGATGAGAGCATGGTGCTGGTAACACCAAGGTTGTATATTTGATCCCCATATGGGCCGTTCACTCATTGGACTAGATGATCCTTGTGGGTCCCTTCCAACTCAGAATATTCTGTGATTCTGTGATTGTTAAAAAGAGATGTAACTAAAAATACTTCGAAAAATGGATGAATGGTTTACTTTCAAATTAACTGTGGAAAAAGTATTAATAAATTTGAGTTACTACTGTCTGAGTTCTATGACGGTAACTACTGGACTTAATAGGAATTTAAGTAAAGGAATTTGGTAAAATTGATAGCTAGGCCTTGAGCTGAAGTATTCTGTTTTCCTGAAACCTTCTCACAGTGGTACCTCAACTCCTCAATTTTCTTAGAGCCCATACATTTAACCATATGTTTGTGTGTGTGTGTGTGTGTTTGTGTGTGTATGTGTGTATGTATGTGCATTTCCTATATGGGACACTGAGACCAGTTAATGTTTGATTTGTACATACACTTTTTATGTAGGTGTGTTTGTTTTCCTGCTGGTCTCAGCCAGCACACCTGACACCTTAGTAAAACCTTTGAACTCTCATGTGTCATTTGTTGGTGGAGTCAAATAATGTTACTCAGCACTAGCTCTAACTTTAAACTTATCAAAATTGTCTTTATCCAACATAATCTAGCCTATCCTTCCCCAAAAATACAATAGCTGAACTTTCATTAGGAGGGCCCTGTCTCCTTTGACAGAGTCAGTATAGCCAGAATCAAGCACTAACCAAAACAACCTTAAACTAGTCTAACATATCTCCCCATCTTAGCATCTACACTTACCAAACTGAACCTCATCATAATCCTACAGGTCTTAGAAGTTCCTGCATTTTCCTGAATTCTTCAGATTCTTGTGAACCAAACACTAACATTAACCCAACCACAGAGTTGGGTTATATATATCCTACCAATCCCCTCCATCACCAGCCCAAACAGTGAGCTGATTCCCCCTACTTGGGTCAGGCAGCCTGACTCAACACATCTCTTCAATCCAGCAGTCATTTGACTTTTCAGCCCTCTTAAACCCTGGATTACAGTCAAACTTTAGCCCTAGTTTTAATCAGACCTCAGATTGTGTTCTAGCAGTTGTGCCTAGCATCTTTATTCCCTGCTACCTCTCTGGATCAGCCCTTCCCATCTGAACATCTAGCTGCAACTCTAGCCTTCATTGGAAAGACCCACCTCCTGTCCTGCCCACTTACCCTGAATTGTCCCCTACCAGCCCTAGTCCCCCCTCTAAATTTAATGTTCTCATAAGAATACATAATAAACACAGATTTTTCAAGCTTTCTTTTGCAAAATCTTTACCCCAATCCTAACACTAGGCTCAGAACTGAGCCTTCTCAGTTCTTCCCTGTCACTTCCAGCCATGTCCCATTTCTGTGACAGCAAGGAAGGAAGAAATTCAACAATATCCTGCAGCATCCATGTGGAGAAGGGCTGAGTTTACTGAAGGTAAGATTGTTTAGGTGCAAGGAGTCGGTGATTTGGGGCCCATGATGCAAGGCACGATTACAATTAGATCTGAAATTCACCAACAATGCTGAGACTAATGAAGAACAGATATTCCTAGTCCCTGCAAAGTGCATGGTGTTAGGTAAGAGCTTCTGCTGTGAGGAATGAGTGATGCCTGCAAGATTTGGTAGGTTGCATCTAGCAGAGGATGTCTAATATTCAAGTTAGTGTTTCAGAAGAAATAAGCTGAGGGGGATTTTGCTGATTGTTGAGATTTGCAAAGCCTAATACTAGGAGCACCCAATTATCTTAACTGGATGTGGTGGTTGAACACCAGCTGGCAACTAAGTTCCACACAGCTGCTGGCTCACTTCCCCCGAGTGGGCTGGGGGAGATAATTGGAAAAGTAAAAGTGAGAAAACTCATAGGTTGAGAAAAAAGACAGTTTCATAGGTAAAGCAAAAGTCTTGCACACAAGCAAAGCAAATAATTCACTATTCCCCATGGACAGGGAGGTGCCCAGCCAACTCCAAGAAAGCTAGTCTCTATCACACTTAACAGTGACTTGGGAACACAAACTCCATCATTCTGAATGTTCCCCTGCTTTCTTCTTCTTCTCCCACCTCTATATGCTGAACATGATGTTATATGACATAGAATATTCCTCTGGGTATGTAGGGTCACCTGTACTTGGCTGTGTCCCCTCCCAGCTCCTTCTGCCCCCCTAGCCTGCTCACTGGTAGGGTGTGAGGAACAGAAAATGCCTTGACTCTGATTTAAGCACTGCTCAGCAACAGCTAAGACATCTCTGTGTTATCAACATTCTTTTCAGTACACTCAAAGTGTGGGATAAGGGGCCAGCGCCAGGGATGTGGAGTTGTATCTGTTATAGATGCTCAGGATTATAAAGTGGAGGATCAATACTAGGAGCAGGAAATGGCTTTATATTATTCACTAGCCATGCAGGAATTGTTTTAGGTAGTCCTTTGTAATAGTTGTAGATCCTTGGTTTTCAGCAATGGGTTTCTTTTTAAATGAGACTGAATATACTCCTTTCCCCAGCGGAGACTAGGAAATCAGCTGAAGTCATGTAGAGACATGAGGCATGGCTACAGTGGTGAATTCTGGGTACGTGAGCTTGAAAGAAACTTGGATTACAGAGCACGAGGTGATGTGCCAGGATTTCAGCAGGGAGGCAACCTCTGTGGCAGGCACCCAGGGAAACAGGCAGGCTGCTTCAAGAGCAAGGCACTGCAGTGTGGGATCATGGCTGAAGTGCTCAGAGTGATATAATTAACTTGAAAGGGGGATACAGCTGCATAAACTTCACACTCATACTTGCTCTAGAGAAGGAGCAAGCTCCTGTGGTTGAAGTGTGCTAAGGAGATTCTTTCTGAATTTGGTGGCACAAAGTGTGCACAGAGAGGTCCAAAAAGCAGCTTTTTCGTATCTGAGGATGCTTGCTAATTCTTTTTCCCACCAATCTGTGTATTTCCATGGTCTGTGGAAAGATGAAAGAGAATTATAATGTCAACAATCATGAGGGTACTTGGCCAGTGTCTTTCCCTTTGTGATAGCCCACAGACACCTAACTCAGCCAGGCTGTGTGAGCCACCCCCTCTGGAGACCAGCATCCACAGCTGCTCCTCCTGGGCCAGCTGGCACAGTGTCAGACTTACCACTGCCAGAAATACACAGAGTGCAGCAGACACCCAACAGAGAGACTAAAATGAGGATTTACCCCCCTCCCTAGGGTAAAGTACCGTGTTACTGCCTGCAGAAACATGTACCCTCCCAGGATGGCAAAGGGTCCTTTAAAGCACAGAGCAGAAGTGCAGTGGAGAAACAAGCAGAAATACAAATTTTAAACACTATGGAACTTTAAAAAGTGCAGAAGTTCTGTCACAGGTAACATTCTGTTAGCATCAGACCAGGACTTCTGACACTCAACTTCAGACCATCATATTGAATTGGGTTACCCCGCCCAGAAGTGTCTATTTCACCGCCCATTGAGACATGCTGGCAGTGCAAGAACATGTTCAGACATAAAAATGCAAATCAACTCACCTCATTAAATTCTACATAGTGGATACATACATACATGCTGTATGACAGTTACTTTCTTTTTTTGTTTTGTTGGGTTTTTTTTTCAACTATCCATTTGCAGAGAGCAAGACAAATTCTTCCATCTTTCTAACTGACACCAAAGCAGACTATCGTTAATTTCTTTGCTCTAAGACAGAGTAGCTGTGCTGTGGCCCATAAAAAACAGTGCTGCTTACATTGGACTTTAATGCATTTGAATACCTTATGTATTAGAAACAATATTTAAAAAATTCAGTATAATTTCTTTTAAAATTACTCATGGAAAGTGATAATTTCACAAATACCTTATTACTTTTGGGACATTTTTACTCTTGTCAGTGAGTGTCTCTGCTTATGAAGTGTGGGGGTGGGCATGAAGGATATTTTTTAAACCATTTTTCCTTAATTTTATTTTAGTCAGAAAGTTCTTGCGTCCACACCTACAGTGAAAAAGAAAAAAAAAGTTTAAGGTTTTTTTTTTTTTTTT
>WEIU01006463.1:309636-320207 GCA_013389925.1 Aegithalos caudatus | reverse complement strand
TTTTTTTTTTTTTTTTTAATAACTAAGGTAAATATTGTATGATACTCTGTGCAAGCTTATATAATGCAGAGTAGGAGGTGGATATGGCAACCTATTTGCTTCAGCATTAAAGGAGTTCTGGCTTCCCCTGCTCCTACTCCTCATAGACCAGAGTACAAATGCATTCATGAGTTTAAAGGCACTTATTTTATCCAAAGTGTCCACAGCAGTTGCATGAAAAAAGTGACAAGTTAATATTCACAAGAGTTCAAACTTAAACCTTCTTTGTGCAACCTAACCTACTCCCTTCACAAGAGTACTTGCCTTCAAAAACATGCACTACTTCCATTAGCACATAAAGAGAGCTTGACATCTGTATTCATGGATTTGTACAAACAGAGAAAGAATATAAACTATTTTTCAGGTCCTTGCTGAACGCTTATATTTAATTATTGTCCTTAGATTTACTTATAAATGCACAATTTCTATGCATATAACCATACCAACTGTTTATCTTGAAAAATTTATTATGACAGAGATTCCCAGAAAAGCCACGGGCAGGAAGGTCTCCTATGGTGCCTTTGAAGGTCTTCCCCACAGAAGTTTGTCTTCAAAGGTTCTCCGAGTTCAGACATTCCAAAGTTGCAGCTTATTCTTTTGAAGTTCGCCAGGAAGCTTTGTTGCTGTGTGGCCTTAGGACACTTCTGCTATTTGTTTTCTTTTGACTGGTTCAGAAAAAATTAACCAGGTGGTACCAGGAAAGCAAAATAATCTATTTAGCAGCTACCACAAGAGGGTGTAGTTGCATTTTGCTAGATCCAGAGCCAACCACAGTTAATAAATGGATTGCAGCAACAGCTGCCAGGCTGCCTACAGAAATGACTAACAAAACAATTATAGAAAAAGAAAATCAAATGTGGTGAAAGATGAGAAAAATTGTATTGAAACACACTGAATGTATTAATAAACAGCACTGTCAGGTGATGTTGAATAAAAACCTGGCTTTTCAACACTCTGTGGGATCCATTTGTAATTTGTTTTCTTTGAGCCAGTGAAGAGCCACAGGCATTCCAAGGAGAAGCCCCCAGCTATGAAATCCACTCTTCCATTTTAATTTGACTTCCCAGAAACATCATGAAGCAAATGGAGCATTTACTGATTTTACCAGGATAAATCTGTAGTGCTCCTGGGCCCTTCAATAGCTTACCCTGAATTTACTGCGGTGTGAAGCTCAGAGTTGTCAGTGGCCATTTTTCATAGCAAAGGTTGTTTATTTCACTATACTTTTTATTATGAAAGCCCCTAACAGACCTGCTGTAAGGACCACCATCTCATTGTGAAAACTGCACACACGAAGAACATAAAAAATTACATACTCCTGCAAGAACCAGGTGAAAGTTCACTTAACTTCACTGACCAAATGATCCATGTGCCAACAGGCATGATGCCAACAATCATCTTCAAATGCCCATCAGCTTCCGTTTGTTGCTCTGCTCTCCTTGCTTGTTGGTCCCTTAAGCCTGCTCTGCCCACAGCTCAGAAATCCCCATCTCTAAGAGCCTTCTTTCCCTATGGGACACTTTGGCGCGGCACAAGAGATAGGGTCCAAGTGTGGGAGAAATCTGAGAAGTGATGATACATATTCAGACTGCTAGACACCGTCTGTTGGTCACTTCTGCTCTTAAACTTGGTGAATCACCTGTTTATACTCAGAAAAGCATGTGATTAACTTGGGTAATAGGGAATAACAGCCTCTGTCTCCTACCCACTCTTGACAAGATGAAGCTTGCCCTGATGTAGAAGAAGCCAGCACACAGTTTGTCACATTTAAAGCACAGGTTCCCTTGACAAATAAGCATTGAGATAGCCATCAGTTCCAGCAAGTCAGCGACTCATGGTAACTTTTACAAGGACATAAAATGTCCTGACAGGTTATCCTAACTACCTGTATCCTAAAATTCAGTAAGAGTATGGCAACTCTTATCTTTCCTGAAAATATTTTGTTCTCATTACGAAGAGGTTTGCGCTCATTTTTTAAAAACAAATTTAAGAGTATACCTCTAAATATTATATAATGATGAGTTTAGCTACATGTTCCTAAAGCTAAAAGTATATTTTTAAACATAAAAATTTTTGCTTGGTGGATTGCGACTTTTTTTAAAAAAGCAGTGTTCATATTTTTAAAAATGCCCAGTTGTGAAATCTCAGATGTGATTTTTCATGTCAAAGGCCCAAGCCTTCCACCAGAGCGTTCATATTTTCACAGTTCTCAAGCAACTCTCTAAAGATCATATTTCAAATGTGAAACACATCAAGTTATGCTACATGGATTTCATCAGGTTATGTTTGTTGTCTAGGAAATACACTTACCTTCAAATAAAATTCTTATTGCTAGGTTGGAGCAGTCATAAGATTCTCCTGAGAGGACATTTTCAAATGCACTTGGTTTTGGCTTGACTACTTCCCTCTATTGCTGCTCCAGAATTTTTTGTTCATGGTTGTTAATAGAAAAATGGTTTCTGTAATACTTTTTCCACAGGAAAAAGTTGGTTGTGTCAAAACAATGTTATGTCCCTTTGGGAAAATAAAAAAAGAATTCAAAATGTTTTGAACTGTCCAAGCAAATCTAAATGTTTGGCTTCAAGATGACTTGTCATTACTCATCTTGAGTTTGTCATGGTTTAGATCCCTCATTTCCCCCCATCATCTGGGGCTCCTGAATGGATTGCATTTTCCATCAAGAACAATAATGTCCCTTCTAGCTATTATGATGATGCATCAAAGATGTCCAAGCCCATATTTTAAAACCAAAATACTTTAGAACTTTCTGAGTTTTGTTTTTCTTCCCAATTAGAAAACAAAAGCAAAAATGTTGGACAATTTTGAACACAGTGTCTGATTTTCAACAGGCTCCATTTTGAAGGAAAGAGGACTAGGCAATTCTTGTGCTTTGGAAAATCCCCCTTTAACCAAAAGTGAAATGAAAAATAAGCAGAAGCAAGAAGCATGTGAGCCATACAAATATAAACCTTAATGTCATATATTTTTCTTTAGCTGTTATTTTTCTTCTTTCATTTAGCTACACTATTCTGCATATTATTAACTAGCATTGTACATTATGAGAATAATAAATGTATCTTGTTATCCCGTCATTTACAACTTATTCCATGAGAAATGAAATACCAATATAGTATGGTATCTGGCTTCAACAAATTGTTTAATGAAATGTATGAAACAAAAGAAATTAGTGGAATATGACTTTTTTTTTTTTAAAGCAAATATTTTAACAGTCCCTCCAAAGTTTTACAGTTATCTGAAACAACAGGATCAATTACTTGCATATTCTGAGAAGTAGAGGGGGGGAAAGGACTATTTCCCCAGCCAGCAGCCTTTCTTAGAATAACTCAAAGTTTGTTTAAATATATGTTGGTAAAACCTCTCCATTCTAAATAAATTTGTCATTTTTAAAGCTTGCTGTTCTGAATTCATGGCATATACTTAGTTCCTCTGAACCTTTATAACAGTCTTTCCTTTTTTCTTTTAAGGAATATGAACTAAAAGGTTCTGGGCAGCTGTGACGTACCATCACCAGCTTCAGCACTCATGAAGGCAGGCTCAGGTTTGGTTCTGTTCTGCTCCTTTTTTTATCCTGAAAGCCAGATGCCCAAGAAATGCAGTGATAAAACATCAGGACAAATCAAGAGCCTGCAGAACAAAGAGAAGAGTAACTCAAAAGTATCTTTCCTTCTTTGTTAATTCCTTTGTTTTTTCTTTTTGATCTAGGGGTGGAGAATTAGAGCTGGTAACATTTTCCCACAATAGTTATTGCATGATGGGAGGTCTGTTCCGGCTCTGTGTTCCCACCTAATTGCAAAGAAATGCTGGCTTAGCCTTTGAAGCCTTGGAACAGAGCATCTCCAACCTCCTCGGCTTGTGAGAGGAAATGCAGACAGAGTTTTTGGAGAACTCACCTTGGATCTACCAAGCCTCTACATGAGAAGTGAGACTGTGCAGAGGCTTACTTGTCTTTGGGTCAGGTATGGATGTACTATAAACAGCTACTGCAAAATGCACATCCCTGACACCTGCATGGGAGACTTGAGACATTTCAAAACAGCTGTGTCCTGTTTGGAAGGAGAGGTGCTGCTCTACAACTTAGCTGGCAAATCCAATGTGGCAAAGTTGCCTCCTTCTAACATGAGAAAGCAGCAGATTTGCACTTTACAAATGTCAGAGCAGTAAGGCAGGCATTGCCAAGAGCAATCTTTGCCTAGAAAAAGTGGAAGCTGGGTCGTTAGAGGCACCTGAAAACTCTTACACTCAGTAATAGCAATTAACAACAAGGAAACTATACAAACTCTGCTTTTAATAAACCCAGGCTTCTTCCATGTCTTCATGTCTTTTTCTGATGTCAAGAATCAAGCTTTTTGCAAGTGCTGCCCCTTGAGTAGTTGTTACCTCAGCTGGCTCCATGACTGTCATTCAGCCCCAACACAGATTGTCAGGGAAGAATGGAAGAGACTGTGTCTGCTTCAGGGGAACAAAGCAGATAGAGATAAGCAAACCACAGGCTATTTACCTGGAGTGAGGTGGGACCTGAAAAACTCCATGCAGAACCATGTAACAGTTAAACATCAAGTAAACAGAGCCACCTAGTCTTCCCTATTCCCCACCACCACTGCACTCTCCTCATCTATTAATACAATCACATTGGATTTTCCTAAATTCTGAAATTTCAGAAAATTCAGATGGTTCTGGCTCAAAGTGGCATAAGAACTCACTGGTGTCCCTATGTTACTACCTTTTCCCTCATTCCAGTGAGCATGACAATGTATATATATCATTCCCTAGCAAAATTGCATCAACATGTTCTTTGATGGTTTATAGAAAACTATTAGGAGATGTAAACTAAGATAATTTTGGCAGAGCTGAAAAACTATAGGAAAAAAACTACAGTTGTAGTTACAGCAGCAGACCTGAGGGGACTGTAACATCTACCTGAAGGAATGGTGACAAGGAAATTGAAATAATGATGAAAACAATAGAAATAGAGGGCATGGTAAGAAAACAAGCCCACATATCTGACAGATGTCCAGTTTTCTCAGATCTCTAAATGGTGCACAGCAGTTATACCCACCTCTAATGGTGAACAGCCCCATCTTGATCCAAGCTCCATTCTAAGGATCTGTTAGACATCACAGATTGAGGGGATGATTTTGCTCCTGGAACTATTCCCAAAGTAATAAATTTCATCATATTCATCTCTAAATTAAGAAGGAAGGCTTTCTGATCCTCAGGGTTGTGACCAACAATTATCCTCAAAACATTAGGACAGGAAAACCAAGCTGTCACAGAAAATTCAAAATATTTCTTAAAGTATAATAAAGGGCACTAGCACAGCCTGAGAAATTTGTTCATCTTTAGGCAAAGTGGTCTCTGAGAGAAAAAGACCATACAGAGTCCCAGGTAAGGTTTAACTACTAATGATAGGAGAATAAGATTTTTTTTTTTTTTAATTCTATTTCACTTGGCTTTGTTTTATGAAGTCATGCATAAAAGCACCACAACAGCATGTGTGTTCAACAATAAAAATTCAGGATGCCCTGGAAAAGAGGACATTTTGATGCAGAATCCCCTTCCAGTGCTCCATAAATGCCATATTAACTTGGATTCTGCAGCTACTAACATTATTAAGCATTACTACCACTATAATGTCTTAGGCAGTCAGTACAAGAAAAATAAATATAACCATTATGCATACGCACAAGTCTCCCAAAGTCAGCAGAAACTTCTTCTTTATACTGGCTATCAAATGAGGTCAGAAGTCTCTTAAAGGCTATGAATTACACTGGCAGTGATGTCAAAACCAACCCCAGTTCAGGTCAGCTTTACTGCACAAACTTCTTTTCCTCCTACTCTTTGGCCCTTTCCACTCTCCCCAAGAGTACATGACCTGCTTTGTGAGGAGGAAGGCACACATTCCAAATCTCTCAGAAGAGCACAGTGGCACAAGTAAATAAATGCATCTTTTTTCCTGAACATATATGACTTCACAGGTTACAGATTTTTCAAATATGAAATTTAAATGAAAAATAAAAAAAGAATGTGTGCAAGCCTCCCAATTAAATCCTGCAAGAACCAAAGACACAGGATGTGAAGTTGCTGCCAAAGCAGGGTTGAGTGTTAAGTGTTCATCATATATAGTACTGCCCTTGAAACAAAAGCAGTAGTTATTTTAAGTAACCATAAGCAATACTCATGTGCAATTCAAAGGAGATCGGATATAAAGAGATAAAGATTAGAGTACAGCAATAAGGCCTTCATTATACAATGTAATCCAGCGTGTCTGATGTAACTGGATGTGACACAAATGTAAATAGCAACAGGTTTGGGAATACAGGGATTTCAAAATCTAACATGCTTTTAAGCATAACTTTTCGTAAGTTCAAAAACAATCTTTGAAACAATGTTTTTCAAAGAGAACTCTCCGCATACTTGCTAGAAGTATAATATGCATAAATAATTAGACATGTTATGCAAGATCAAACAGAAGTGCTATTTGAGAAAGAACAGAATATTTAACCACAGAAATAGATGCAGGCACCAAACACAAAGGTCTTGGCCATTTGGAGATGCAGATGCATTTTAAGGCAAAATGGGACATCTTAAAATTTTCAGGTTTAACATGAGGCTTAAATAGGGTACTTGTTTCAGAATAGGAAATAATTACAGATCCACCACAGAGTGACTTAGCGCTCCATTTCCTTACTGAACTACTATACTGGTATGCAATTTGCATTATATCCAAGGAAGATGTTTCACTTTTAACCATCAATGATTTTATTAATAGCTTCTGGAATATTAAATACAAATTAACATGACAAAAACTACCCACTTATTCGACTAATGCTTAAAATATTCAGATTCAAAAGAAATGTATTTGGGATTAAAAAGAAATACCTATGTTTTGCTAAACACCATGTTCTTAAAATATTGATCCAAGAGCTTCAAAGTAATCAAGTGACTAATAGTAATTCCAAGATTAACTGCTTTTTTATAATATGATCATACAGTACAATGAGCAATGGGAACTTTGCACATCAATTTTAGGAGGTGCTGCTATAAAATACCATTGTTTTCCACACTTTCAAGGAGCAATAGCTAGGATGAGGTCTTGACTACCACAGATTTTTTTTCCTCAAAAGGAGGAAATTAATTCAGGTCCCCAAATTTTTTTTTTATTTCTTATAAAAGATTTTTTTTTTTTTGTCCAGGAACCACTATAATGTTTTGTTATTTATTGTGAATTGTTAGAAAGCAATCCCACCAAGTGTTTTCAGGAATGTCTCAATGTTTACAGATTACTACCATGAGTCCCATAGATTAACTTTTGGCATGTACTGTTAAAGCTCTTCAGAGAATCAATCTGTCCATCTCCTTCAATATTTCAGAATGCAAGTCCTGTATGCTCCAATTACAAACCACTGAACCCATACCAGTGTTTGAAGTATCTTAGTCTGCCTTTTTCCATCTCTATTCCTCTGTTCCTCCTCCTTTCTTTCTGCTCTTATACCTGTATTCCCCCATATCACCCTAAAAATACTTTATTTGGCCTAATATGTACCTGATCCTATCATATATTTTTGGGGTTTATTTTCAAATTATTAAAACACATCAAGGATTGTATAAGCATAAATGATTACTTACTTTAGAAAGTAATTCAAATATATGAGAATTTTCAAAGATAGTACATGGAGAATGCCTTCCTAAACGTAGGCTATTTGCACAAATCTTCAAGATTAAGTTAATGCCAACTAACCAAGCAATACAGATGAGGAGTTAGGGAATGCTGAGCCTGTCTAAAGGGCTGTTTGGGAAACTGTGTCCAGAAAACAGCAGCAATGAACCCCTGCATCAGTAGCTTCTTACACTATATTCCAGCCATGCTAAAGCATTCAGGGCAGCTCCTCCCTCCTCCTTCCTGAGCAAGGTCAAAAATCTTAATTTAAAGCAAAAGAATAAAAAGGGGATGTGGGTCTGATTTTCTGACTCTTTGGAGTTTTCAGCCTGTAGTAGCTGATTTCTCCTTCCCTTGAGAGAATTCATTCCTCTCAAGGACTCAAGGACAGTGAATGTAAATAAGTCTTCTATCTTTTCATAACACAGATAGGCTCTCATACAACCCTCTCACAGGTGTTGTTTCTATTATTTAACCAATGAAGAGAAGTGTTGTCTTTAATGACAAATTATACGGTTCCTTAGCGCAGCATGTTATAAAAGAGCTGTGCAAAATTGTAAAAAAAGCCTTTCTGATCTTTCTTCTACCTGGAGTCAAGCTCTTCATCTTGTGTCCGACAGCGACGGGGCGGGGGGTGGGAATTCCTAGAAGCAGGCATTGGCCTTGCCTAACTAGCAGCTGAGACTTGTGGTAGTTTCATCTGATTCACTCAGTCTCCTGAGTGAACAGAAAGCGGTGTCAGCCCACCTGCACTCACAAACACATTTGAGAGCCCACTCAGGAACGGCTGCAGTAAGGGAGCTTTACCCTTAGCACGAGGTATCATGTGGCACACAGGTTGCAGGCTGCCTGGCTGGCAGGCAAAAGGTGGAGACACCCCAAGTCCCATTCCGTGCAGGATTAACCAGGCTGAATCACCAACAGTTAATTTGTTTTAAGTCACCTGTTCAACATTTCCTTATAAAAGGCACAGTCTGAGGAACACTCAAACTATCAGTGACAAGTGCATGACAATTTAAGAAGCAGCCGATTTTTCCACTGCAATGAAAGCATGTCTAGCCTCCAAGACTCCCGACTCAAACCCTCATCTATTCTTTCACACCCATATGGTGTGAGTCTGAGCTTGCTCTCAGCTATGGGACTGGTCAGCTCGTCTTCTCCCCAACTGCTCTGCTATTTTAATCACACTGTGCTTGAAATTAAGCGTGACAGTCTCTCCACTACCGACCGAGTCAATCACTGGTGCAGCCCCAGCACTGTCTGTGGCAGTCAATAGCAGACATACACGTAAAACAGCAAGTAGACTGCACAGTTAATAGCTCAGCCTTTCAGAAACTCAACAAATCATTCCTTAAGTTGGTCTTTAGGAGAGAAAGCAACCGGAGAGGTGTGATGAACTGAGAATCCCAACAAACATTTCAGTACCACACAGGCATGCCAGGTGTCATAAGCAAGGACTACTACATAATCCCATCCATCAACACCGAACCTGAAACCCAGAAGTCAAATTACAGCGACAGCTGGCAAGAGCCAGTAAGTCTCTAACTATGATGCTTTATCCCAATGCCACAAAATTTCTTAAGTGAGTAATTTTGAAATGCAGTGAAGATGATAACATAACTAGGTCTCGTGTTTTTCAGATATGCACATTTTACCATTGTGCTGTAAAATTAACCAATCAGCAACACTTGCCTGTGTATACAAAACCCCACAAATGATACTGGAGTTCAAACCTTGTTCTCACTCAAGACTAACATAAGCCCAGTTGGAGTTGTGAAGCCATGGCAGACCTAGAGCTTCAACTAGTCTGCAAACTGTTAAGTAATTCATTGCCCGGGTCAATTTGTAAAACTCACCATTGCTTTTTAAATTAAAAATCAATTCTGTATAATGTGAGTTAGATTTCTGACTGAACAGGAAATTATAAACCCCACTGCTCTAAGAGGGTTACATGAGAACAATTTATGGTATTGAGTCTCCAAATCCAGCACACTTTTGGGTTTTTTGTATTTTGTTAACTGTTTAAGTGTATCTATGGTCCTTTAAAAGCAAATACATGTATTCACTTTATTTGAAATTCAAAAATACAAATGGCTTTACTCTGCAGCATTGCCTGCAAAATAAACTGGACATTCTGACTCAATTATTTTTCTTAAGAATAAACTATATTAGGTTATCATTTGTGATCAATACAATTACTGATTTATGATAAGGCTTTAAAGAAAATAAAGCAGGGAGAGATGTAAATATGACTATTAGAGACCTAGAAACAATAAAAGATAAGGCTGAATGAGAACCACCGATTTGCCCAACCGCCGATTTGGCTCTTTAGGTTCATTTTTTTCTGTTCTCTCGCTCCTTCCTGCAGTCTGCAGTTCTAAAGGCTAGATGCATTTGAACCACCTTTTTCCATGAAGCCCACCTTGACAAAAAAACCGATTTTTTTTATTTCTTAAAATACAAAACACTGACTTATGGCACCGCGATTAGTGGGAAACCCGTAAATTCCCCCGGAGTTACGGATGGGCAATTTACAGGCTCGTTCTTTTGCTCGGTGTTTGGCGACAGGTCTGTTCCGCGCTGCCGCCCTGGGCACTCCCGAGCTGCCGGCGCTGCTCCCGCCGGCCGCTGCAGCACCCGCACTGCCGCCGGGCCATCTTGCCTCTGTCTGACCCACGGGAAATTGTATGTACCGAGCCTAAGCCGTGCCCACCTGAAGATGCCTAGGCGAAGAGTTTTAAAAGTTATTTTTGCTCGCTTTTCACGGACCACGCCGAAGGGCTCCGCTGACCGGAATCTTTCACGTTCAGCTTCTCTTGCAAGAGAGGCTCACCGAGCTCACCCAGCCCGGCAC
>WEIU01006463.1:249601-308891 GCA_013389925.1 Aegithalos caudatus | reverse complement strand
GCTGCTGCTCTTCCCCCGGCGGTGGCGGCGGCGTTCACCGCCCGGGCTGGTGCTCGGCGTGAGCCGCTCCCGGCTCCTCTCGCGGCGCGGGGCTGGAGGATGTAAAAAGGGCAAAATTCAGGGGTCGCCTGTAGGTTGGTCTGCGTACTCTTTTCTTCTATTAATTTTTCTTCCCCCCGCCCTACTGTTCTGGTTTATACCCCATTACAGAGCCTGGAACGCGACCGCTTTACATTTCTGAGTCATTAATTTAAATGTTCAATCATCACACGTCTTCAAGGCTCCTTGTCTTCCTTACAGTTTAAAAAAGAATAGGCTGGACACACACAGGCCCCTGTTCCTGTGGAGTCTGTACAAAACTTTCTGCTCTGTGTGCATCCGCAGGCTTGATGTGCTTAAAGTTGTGTGTTCAGGCCAAGGGCTAGTGTGACTCCTCCAATATTCAGTATTATAAATATGTGAAGTTTATTATATGATTATTTGTCATATTAATATATGGGGTTCTAGGTGTCTTGTGTGCTTTTGGGTATGGTCCACTTGGGAAAACTAGGACAGAAATACTTCTGAAGCTCATGTTGTTAAGGTGTATTCAGGTGTACCTGCTGGATTTTGTCCTAGGCAGAGACTGGTCATTAATTAAAAATTAGATTTTTGGGTTTCCCTAAAGTGGCAGAATGTTCCAAAACCAGTTTTGAAACTTGGAGTGTGTTGACAAAGTGTTTTGGTTTTCACTTAATAATTCATGGACAGCTGAATGGTATTTCAGGCAAATTTTGCAAGTGAAATTGACCTGTAGTCAGGGGAGCCAGATGCGAAAGTTTACTTCAGAGTCTTTTTCTTTCCTGTTTGGAAACTAAGACCTTGAAGAGGGATAAAATTGCCTTGTCAGTTATCTCTGCAGTACCTCTGTTGGTAGGGAGTACAGCTCAGCCATTACCATGTTTTTGTAGGCTTCACAGGAATAAGAACACTTTCCAAACAACAAAACCTTCCACTTCCACTCTTATTTCTGATGTGTATCTGTCAATTTAGTTATAGGAGGTTCCTACTGAGCATCAGCATAAAGTGCTTATAGATAGATAAGCATAGAGTGGAGACTGTGTGTGTGTTTTGCACAGCCAAGGTGTTGTGATTAATTTTGGGACAAGGTAACATCTGTGATGGCAACAGAGACAGCAGCATGGGCACTGTGCTTCTGCTGGATTTCAAAGAAAAAGATCCAGTGGTACCAGGTGTGACAGTAGTTAGTAGCAGCAATTGCCAGCAATTAATTATTCCACGTGCTTTGTTAGCTTGCTTTCTTTAACAGGTGCAGCTCAAATAGAACTATAATCTCTGTGTGCCTTCAGTCTCTCTAATAAGTCTTCTGGCTCTTAGAACATTTCAAGTACATTTGGCAGCAGAGGTCTCCCAGGTGAGCAGTTTCTACAAAATTCTGGAAGTAAGGAAGCCAGGTAGGATGGAGCTTTTAACCTGCACACCAGAGAGTTCACAGCAACGCTTACCTCAAGCTGGAAATCGATGCAGGAAATGGGACCTCCCTGGTTTTGCTGCTTGCAGAGCTACTGGTGCAGTTTTCAATAGTTATTTAGTACTTGGACCCCAATTCCATTCTATCTGGAATGAGATTGATGAGCCCAAGGTAGCTTTAATCTGTATTTTGTATTATAAAGAGAAATATTTCAAGGAAATACTTGTTACTCAACAACAGTTCTTTGGCTACAAAACAAATGGATGGAATTGAAAATGTACTTAAGTTGCTGCATTATTTTGAAATAGCTGGAAAAATACTTAATACATTTTTGGTGTGCTGCATACTGTGTAATGGAATTTCTTGAAAAACTTCACAATTTAGGGGTTTCTATCAATATTCATTCAACAGAGCAAAGAACTATTCTTCTGCACCAAAGAAATGCTCTTGATTTGAGCTTTGTGCACTTCTGCAGCTCCTGAAGAATGAAATCGTCACTCTGTTTGGTCTGATAAATCATGGCTGTCATGTGACAGCGATGCGAAAGGCTGTGGCGTGGCACATGTCAGATTATGTGGTCAAAGTTTACTTTATGAACAAATTGGCTGCATAGTTTTACTTTTCCATATGTGCTACGTGTGGACAAAAGCTGTATATTGTCAATGGTTCCTTGTGTTCAAAACATTAAATGCATTAATGTTAAAAGAAATGCGTTCTTTCATCCATATTCCCTACTTGCATCCAACTGTTTTGCTGTGTAGTTTGATCACAGTTTGAGTAAGATACCTTGATGTTAATTTAAAAATTGATATCAGTACTTAGGCAAAAATGACTGTAGGAACATGTTGTTATAGTGTGGCATCAAGCAGCCTTTTTCAGGTAGGACACCTTCCGTGCATGCATACGCAGCCTGTGGTTTCTGTGAAGTCCTCCTGAAAGGTTTCAGGCCTCTAGGACTGAAAGTCCCGTGCCTGTTGGTGGAACAGGTTGATCCATGAGGGGGAACTGCAGTTTCTCCAACTACTGTAACAGAAAGGGTTAGTTTTTGTCTTGGAGGAACCATCTCCAAATACAAGTAGATAACTCAGTCTCAGGATTTATTTCATTTCTTTTAGTCTCCTTGAGAGTTCCAGTAGGAGGCTGTTTTATAGTGATGGATTTTATGATGTGGCAACCACTATTTTTTTAACAATTTTTTAAAATTCAAACTGCTTTACAATTGCCATATGGGAACTTCTTTCAGTCGCTGCAGTCCCTGGCTGCATGGATTCGCACCAATGATTAGAGCTGTAGGGTTCCAGATTGTATCACCAATTGCCAGGTTTTGAAGGTAAACCTGGACAACTTCCATGTGTATGCTGAATTTAGTAGGGAAAAAGTAACATTGAAAAGATGCTGCCAACTAATTGTAGGACAAGTTTAATTTTAGATTATAAGAGGTCATTCTTACTGCCTTTTGCACTTACAGGGGTTTATTCTTGATGCTGCCAGTGCATCAAATCATAAACTCTCACCAAAGTGAGTTATTGAAATGAGTGGGACTGTACCCTTAGGTAAAGTTAACATGCACGGCTGATTGCAGGATAGGAGATCAAGATCATAGTAACTTAAATGCTAGAAATTGAGTAAGTAAACACTCTTACTTATGCATGAGTTTAGTTCCCTTTAGATTTAAACACATATTCTTTGAAAATGCAAAGGGTAGCTGGAACTAGGATAGGAAATGCTCTCTGTTGTCATTTTGGATAGGCACTGTATAAAGCACTGGGTTTCATGCTGTGTCCTGTAAGTCAGTGGCCCAAAGCCATGCACAGCTGAAATCAAGCCCTCGAGCTGGACTTGTAGCTAGCCCTGGCTTGTATCCGAGTCCCACAGCTCAGTGGGATACTGCTGCACAGGTCATCACTAACTGCATTTAAGGCTGTGTTGACTGTTGTGGCCAAGACTGGGGTTTTGTTTCGATTTTTTTTGACTGTAGTATTAGGTAATATTATAGAGCATGGTTGGGGAATGTTGAAGATGTAAAACCTCAGACTGGAATAATTTGTATTTTAGCTTCTTGAACTATGTTAGTTGTTGAGTAGGGAATTGGATAACTTTTTTTGCTAACCTGGCTATATTTTATATTTGTATTTCTGGAAGGCAAGTGCTTTTTTAGTAGTTTTACATGAGACTTTAATAAGTATCGTTATTGACTGCACCTATATCTTAAATGTTTATGCAAATTTTGAATTCTGATGCTGCTACTGAATGTCAAATAATTTGTCTTTTGACTTACCACTTCAGGGAGATGAAAAACTTCTATGGCTTAAGATGTTTCTGTGGCTTTCTTCACACCAGAAGTCTAGAGGAGTCTGGGAAAAACAAATGCTCTTCAGAAGTGATGAACCCTTTTAGTTGAAATTTTAGGATTATCTAGACCAGGCTTACGAGAGTGAATAACTTTATTTAATTCTGTTGACAGTGAAGATGAGTAAACACATCCACATAAGAAAATCTTTGTAGATCGGGGCTTTTAACTTTGTTTTGGATAAACTTTCAGGAGAATTTTGTGGCATTAATCACACATTTAAACTCAGTGTTTGTATTGGAGGAGTTTGATTTAGTAGGGTTAAGTTCCTTTGCGCATGCCCAAACCCCTTTGTCATGTTGCAAAACTGCAGGCAGTAGTAGTGTTTTATTCATGATGTGAGTTAAATGCAGTCAGCTATCAGGTACACTTCCCAGGACTGACAGCCCTGTAGAAAAGAAGGGTCAGAATGCAGGATGGTGTTCATGTTCTAAATGTTTGCCCATAGTTCAGGTAAACATTTTGATGGTGTGTGCAAACTTCAGAAATAAAATAAAGTATCTGGGCTAAAGGTTTTGAAATTTTCAACCCTACCTAATGACCTCACAGTTGTAAGAAAAGGCAGTGCTTGTGTGAGGTATTTGAAGAGTAATTAGAGGGTGCTGTGGATCTCTTGTGTATTGCAATTGTGTAGCATTATAACTGTTTTGGCAGTCAGCCAGGAAAGGGAGTCTTAAAACAAATTAATAGTGAACAATCCAGTTTTAATAAGTTATTTTAAGTATGGTTAGATAACAACATTAATATTTATGCTTAAAGTGTGACAAAGAAAAAACAGGTCTCAGTTGTCATGTGTATCTTCTTGTTTTTCAAGAACATGTTATTGAATACCAGATTCATGACTGACACTTGTAACCACAGAAGAGTAGAAGAAAAACCCTCCAAAGTCCTTTTCTTTCTTGAGATACTCTTCTATATGTTTCTGGTCGATTTTTACCAGTTCAGCCAGTTCAACATAAGTACTTTATTTTGCCAGTAATGGTACCCCAAAGTCCAGAAGTTGCACTAAGGACAGTGTGGCCACAGGCTTTCCTAATTCTTAGGATCCAGTATTGCCCAGCATTTCAGATGGTGGGGGCCTATGGTGAACCTCTGGTCTGAGGTGTTTGGGCTTGATGGACTTCTGGTCTAATTCATAAAAACTGGCCTCTCAATAGGCTTAGTTTAGCACATGCCTCACAGGTAAGCAATGCTTTTAAGGTTGCTCCACTGAAAGCTCCACTGAAAAATTAATATAGAACTAGTATCTAGAAAATATTCTTGTTTTCGAAGCGCACATTTTCTGAAACTAGCGCTTGTTTGTCAAACTTAGGAAAGAAAACATTATCAAAGCTGAGGTTGAGGGAAGAAATTTAAAAATAATTGCAAAAGTTCTGTATTTCATTGTAAAGTGTTTAAAACAAATCACCAGGATTAGTCATACATCTTTTTAGTGCACTTGTATCTCCTTTCTTTGCCTTGATTTTGATCTGTTTTTCTGGAGGTCTGCAGTTTGGGATTATATTACTGTAATGAAGACCTGTAAAAACCTTACATTACTGATTACAAACCGGGGTCTTCAGAAGAATATTAACAGAAAAAATATAAAGTGCTTCAGTTAGAAGTTGATCAGACTTAGTCTGTGAGAAACACAGAGTTATGTGTGACATTTAGGTCTGAAATTTGTATAGAACAGGGGTCTGCAAACATCTTTAAAATTACAGATCTGCACCAAATCTAGTAGCAAAGTTCACCTTTTAAAAATCTGTAAAGACATGGCATTTATATTCATGTGAAGACTAAGCAAGGGTCAGATGAAATGGGAGGAAAGCTTATGGTGATAAAAGCAAGTTGTTTGTGTCCTTCTTCCTGTATCTTCTTGAGCCGAAAACAGAATGTGCCAGCAGAACCTTTTGCAACTTCTTGTGTTTTGTTGATACCTACTATTTAATGTTTGTGACCAGCTGTGATTACATTGGTTCAGTTGAAATTCTCCCTATTTCCTTTGGGATGTGAACGTGTAGCAATGCTCTGATGAAGCTGCAAACATACCTAGTAAGGCATCTTATGAGCTCATGGGTAATCTCTCCTAATAGAAAATTCTGCAATACTTCCATGAACAGGTGAAGGTGAAAATATGGATTTTTGTCTTTTTCCTAATGCAAATCTATGCTAGGCTTAAATAAGTTCTGCAAAGCAAAGACCATTCTCTGGTCTGTGTGATGACTAGCCCACATGAGTTGTGTATCATTCTTAAAAGAAAGCTGTCCCTTACTGAATGGGGACAAAAGACTTGTAGTTTTCTTGATTGTTTGGGGGTTTTTATCCTAAATCTGAATAGTGCCTCTCTTTGATGCTCATATTCTTTAACTGAAGCCTACTGAAAGAGCAGTTGCTGCAAATCAGACCAGAAGTCTATCTAGGCAGATATCTGTTGTCTTGATTTCTTAATTTTTTCAATCCACTCCATTCAGGATAAATTCTTAATGTCTCAAAAGTTCCTGGAAGTTTAATTAGAGGCTCATTTTCAGTATGGGTTCTTTGAGCAACAGATGGCACTTCTCATTCTGCCTGTTCTAAATAAAAAGTGTTCAGGTTTTCTCCAGCAGCAATGTCTTAAAATTTAAGTGTGCTCTCTGGCTTCTGAGACCTGTGATATTTGGGACTTTTGCCAAAGTTCTTTAGTTCTGGTTTTTTTGGGATTCCCCCTGCCATATATTTTAGAATAGAAGTTGCATTATAGAATGACAAAGCCCTTAAAGCAAAGAGGGGATGGGTTTGTTTAGCTGATACTGGTGTTAAACATTTGTTTAATGGATGATTAAAGGCTGTAATAGCATCGGCCACATCAGCTCATCCATACCTAACTGAAAAACATTAACTGGGGAGAGAAAAAGAGCATCTTAATCTCACTGTAGACAGCCATGGTGAATTCTGTTTTCATTGTAAATTTAAATATTCTGATCAGGAATACTTAGAGCATAGAGCAAAATACTATTCCTTTTGAAAACAATTACTGATGAAGAATGACAAGGGAAAACAAGGATAATTCCTGAGATGTTGCTACTAGTCAGTTGGGGAAATTTTCTTGAGTAACATTTGTTTTCTCAAGCCTGAGAAGTAGGCATTGTATTAACATTCTGTAGTTGGTGGGGGGGGGGGAAAAAGGGGTTATGTGTTTTGGTTTTGTGAGTTTCAAGGGTTTTTTTGGGTTTTGTTGTTTTTCTGTGGTTCTAAGTGAGAAAGCAAAATGCAAGTAAAAAAATTTCAGCTTCAGAACACACAAAAATTAAATGTTAACTGTATATGGCTTTAGAGGCTAGTATGCAATAGTAATATGAGTACATTTTTTTAACTTTCAAGTACAATTCTGTACTGTATTTTAAGTACAGCTACACACTTAAAACACAATTCATAAATCATAGTGATTGAGGCTATTTAAAGTGATAAGCTTTCAAAATATCCTGCTGAATAATTGCACATTATATAATTTGCTAAAAATATAAATCTTTTTCATTTTAGGAATTATTTCTTAGCTTGTACACTGTAGAAACCGTAGAACTGATTGATTCAGGCTATCATGATGTACGTAAAATGAGACAAGTGTTAGTTTATAGATGAAAAATTATTTCCCTGGAAACGTTTGACTTGTTCATGCATAGTAGGTGTATTTAAATATTCTGGAATTCATTTGCATTGGTTATTAAATCTAGGGCTCTTTGATTACCTCCCCTTCCCTTTTGCTTAGGTCTGACATATCATCAGAATACTATTTAAATCTAGTGCATACATGGTGAAATCATAGCCAAGTTAATACATGAGTTACATTAACGAGCATGACACCTTTATTTTATATGGTTATTTTAAATTACTATTTTACCTCAGATTTACACTTGGGCTTTTTCGTTCTTTTCCCAAAGAGAGAGGTTGAGCCTTCCTAGTCGGTAAAATATATTGGCTCTACATATTAGGTTTACACTAATCCTGTTAGCTTTTTGCCAGGGGCATGGATTTTCTATGTGTATATTTAATGTAATAATAAAGGGTCTTAATAAATCTCTTAAGCTATATGCATAATTATTTAAACAATGAAAGTGCAATATCTGTGCAAGACATTTTTGTTTCTTCCTAGTTTGTGTTCAGTGGCATTTGAATGGAAATTCTGATTGAAATTCATATGAATAGCCAGTGTTACATTTTAAAGTACAAATGAATATTTTGCTTCCTAGATAAGGATATAGAGGGCAATATTTCTGGTGCACACCACATTTTGCTTTAAATCTGATAGATTTATTAATTTATTAAATTTATTTAAAAGAGAACATTAGCTTTAGTTTGTGAATAATTTTTGGTCACCACAGGCTGTAAGGCATTAGAATGGATAGATCCCATACTTCCAAGTCTTTGTTTTCTTCAAAACTAGAAACAAAAAAAAAATCTGTCATTTCACCTTGTCTTCCCTAAATGTTTCTAAGATTCTAGTCAACTGGTATCTAAATAACATTCTTTACATATCTAAATAATATTCTTTACACTTGCCACAGTTTATACTACTTTAGATATTTGGGGATTCAGATTTTGATTTCAAGTTGTTATGAATCAGCTCTGCCAGTTTGGTGATTTAAATTTGTTTGAAGTTTTGGTGACTAACAGCATAGTTTGAATATTTTTTAAAATTCAGTATAGGTTATCCTAAAAGTAAATCTGTGTCTTTATAGAAATTTCAGTTTAAAAAAATCCTTCTCTACATTAAATATTAAAGAAATGTCATCAGATGGGTAACTTATTATTATGGCTGAATATGACGTGGTCAGTCAGCGCATGACTTAATTTGGCTTCCTAGGTCTGTTGTACTCTATTTTTGCTGTTATACAAATAGTTAGAAGTAAACATTGTTTACTCTATTATGTGCAGTACAGTGTAGCCAGGTAACCAGGTAATTTATGTGATGGAATCAAATCACGTTAAGGCCAACAGAGTAACCTGCAAAACCTTCTCATCCTGTCGACATATTACAGACTAAGAACTTCTTGAGGAAACCCTGATTGCTCTGATGGAAAATTGAGAAGTTTGCAAGTGTTACTGCTGCAGGATTTCTACAGTGTGGAAACCATGCCATTAAAGTGTTGCTTCTCTTAAAATATTTCCTGGATTTTGATGGATTTTTACTTTTCCCTCTAATTCCCCTGAAACTGAAAGCCAAAGCAGATGCAGATAGTACAGTCTTACAGTCAGAATATCTGAATGGGATCATTCTCTTTAGAAACATTGCCATGTAAAATAACTTCTCACATGCTTTAAACTGAAATGGAAATTAGACTTTTTTACTCTTTTAAAAAGGTTTGTTTCAGGGTAGTTTGTTTGTCTGGGGCATTTTTTGTCTAATTAGGAACTGGAAAATCTGAACCTGTTTTTATTCAGATATTTTAGTGCTTCTATTCTAGGATGTGATCCTTTTTCACACTGAAGTCAAGTGCAAAATTCCCCTTGACTTCAGGGAGAGCTGGATTAGCTTTACACAAAAGAACTAAATCGTCCTCTGGGATAAGTGGAGGCAATTCTATTGAAGTAGACTTCATTAGAGTATAAAATGAAGACAAAAAAGTGTTGCCTGCCTTAACAGGCAGTGAAATTGGATCTGTTAGCTCAAACAGCTAGATTAATTTAGCAGTTGAATCAAAGATTTTTGCCCTTTTTCAATTAGATTGTAGTTATATTAGTTCACTGCATTGAGCAGTGTGTCACTTAACCTTGACTACAAATATTTTACGGAAACTAGAATTTCTTTATGAACCTCTTAGTGTGTCATAAAAATTAGCATGAGAAAACAAACACTTGTTAAACATTAAGCAAACTTTTGAGGAGTTTACCCTTAAATAGATGAAATAAATTTGTTTAAGTTGCCGTTTAAGTTTTGCTTTATGAGTTGTGTGAGGTTTGGGGAGCCTTGTTTGTATTTCCAGCCTCAGGCTGGCATCCTGAGTGGCTTTATGTAGTCTTGCTGAGGTGAGAAGTGGGTAATTCATTTACACCTAAAATTGAACTGGATGTTATCCTATGTGTTTGCTGCTGGTGTCTGGAGTAATTCCATTGAGCTCTACAGTAGACAGCAGTGCTTTTGGCACCTTCCATTAATGCTTTACACAATGGTATCTGTTTGGTGTACATAAATGATGACAAAGTAATATTTGACAAATGAACTCAATGTAGTGATTACTTATGTAATACTCTGCTATACTTCTTGTAAAATGTATCATTTCCAGTCTTGCATATCAAGTTTTCCCTCTAGTGCTTCTGGTATCTGTTGGAATCATGCATTAATTCAACTGTCTGTATGATTATTATGACCTAAGCACTTTCTGTATAGGTTTCTTGTACTTCCTCTTTGAAATTTCACAAGGGAAAGGGGGATGGGAGTATTGTAATCTCCTTAGAATAATTTGAGAATGAGCCCTTAAATGCTGCCTTGCATTTCTTTATTAACATTTCAGAGTTGAAATAAAATCTGCTTCCTAGGAAGCTTGACAGAGCTCTTAGCTGTTTAGCATACATAGCTCTGGAAAAAAACACTCCACAAATAACTGTTGCTGCAATATTTAGCTGGTGTTAAGGGGTTAAGTAGTAAATTGAAATTCTCTGAAACACTTGAGATGCTAAATTTACAAAACAAGACATGAGAACTGTTTTAAGATTAGTCATAGTTAGGAAGCTTATTGAAGCACCGGCATCTTCCTGGATACATCCTGTACTTTTGTGTCTTCAGCCTGCTTCATCTATTCACCGTCCTAACTGCATTTCGGTTTTTAGAAACTCTTGCTGCAACTTCTTTGTGACTAAGACTCACTGTCAATCAGTCCAGTCCTCCCCATGCCAGCCAACTGCCCCCTTAATGCAGCAATTCACATGGATGAATAGTGCTCATACTTTAAGGAGACAATTGTCTACCAGAGAGAGTGCCAAGTTGATTTAACTTTGTACGGGTGTGAAAGAGTTTTTAAATGGGTGCTGTCAACTAGCATTGGCCCAGAGCATCAGCTGCTTGAAAATTGTTATGATCTGTTTGGGATTACATCAAAATTTGTTCAAAATATTTTAGTCAATCACTGGGCTGCAAAGAGCATTAGTACCCCCAAAGTGGTTGTCAGACAATTATCCGTGGCCTGTCGGAACTGTAGCGGACATGTCCTGGCTGAATGTACAACACAGCTCTTAAAATGGACTCCTTTTTGGCAGTACATTGCTAAATTGGTGGAAGAATACAGGATTTATGTTGTAATCTGCTCTTCCAGTTCCATTTAATGCCTCAGCATGTGTTTGAAACACTTAGTTGACTGTATAATACAGTGTAAAACCAGAACTGTAGCCTGTCATTACTGTAGTGCCTACAGAGCTGAGCTACCATTTAGCCAAGCTACTTTAGCTACTTGGATTATCCATTACCTGGAATTGTTTAAAAGTGGACAGAATTTATGAAAATTGCATCACTTTTTTGTTGACCAAAATTTTTTGAAGCAGTTTTAGTGGAGATTAAAAGGATGTTTACCTTCTAGGTACACCATCACTTGAGTGCAGAGGGTTTAGTGCTCTGCTTTCTTTCATTCTTGATAGTGTAAGGGACCTTTCCTAAGCAAAATTTGGGCCCTGATATTTCTTCACTGCACTTCTAGAAGGAAGAGAGAGGGTGAAAAAAATTAAGAAAAAAACATGCAGAGAAGATGTTCCCTGAAATTTCTCATGTTTCTTTTTCAGAGAGGCCAGGAAATCTGAGAAAATAAGTTATTTCTGTCAAGAGCCTGACAAAATATGGTTATTATCCTAAATGTGTAGAAAGGATGCTGTTCACAAAATACTCAGCTTAAAGGAGAGAAAATTTCTTACAGGCATGGTATTAAGTAGTGAGTATATTTGGGGGCAGGGAGGAGGGTGTTTTCCTTGCTTCTCTGAGGTCATTAGGCCATTACAGCTGCAACAACATTGCTACTAGCTTAGATACATTTGTGCAGGAAAAAAAAGAAGCATTGTTATTTCAGTGCCCGGCTGGAATAAGTAGTTTGTTAAGCAATGCTGTGAGATTGTCAGTTGTTTTAGGGACATCTCCATTAGTAGATGTGCAACTATTAGTAAGTGTATCATAGACATCAAAAGAAAAAAGCAAAATAAAAGCATAGTTGGAGAAGATGAAGAACAGGAGCTAGAATAACTTTCCAATATCAAAGACAAGATATTGATTTGGATCTGTCAGCATAGCATGGAGAAGAAATCATGTTTAACCACCTTGTGTGATGAGATTGGCTTGGTAGATGCGGGAAGAGCAGTGAACATTGTTTATCTTGACTTCAGTGCAGCTTTTGGTGTAGTTTCCCATAGCATCCTTATAAACAAACCCATGACATGCAGCCAGGTGGGTGAAGAGTGAAAGTGACTGGAAACTGTCTGACCTGATGGGCTCAAAGGGTTGGCATCAGTGGCTCAAAAGCTGGTGGCCAGTCACTAGCAGTGCACCCCAGGACTCAGTACCAGAGACAATCCTGTTTAACACCTTTGTTATGGACCTGGGGGTCACACAGAGGTGCACCCTCAGCAAGCTTGCAGGAGGAGCTGATAGACCAAAGAGGGTTGTGCTGATAACCAGAGGGACATTGACAGAGGAATTGTCTTTTGAAAACCTCCAGTGGTTCAGTAAAGGGAAATTCAGTGATCCTGGGGAGGAGCAACTCCAGGCTCCAATATGTGGTAGTGTCCAATCACTTGAAAAGTGCAGAAAAGGACCCGGAGGTCCTGGTGGGAAAGCTGTATGTGAGCCATCAATGTGCACTTGCAACAAAGGCCAGAAATGTTCTGGATGCATTAGGAAAAGTTACCAGCAGATCAAAGTGGTGATTCTTCGCCCCCCTCTCACCCCTGGTAAGGCCATGAGTGCTGTGTGCTTCTGGGTTCTCCAGTACAAGAGAGACATGGACATACTGGGGTGAGTCTGACAAAGGGCCGCTAAGATGACTAAAGGTCTGGAGAATTCTCTTATGAGGAGAAGCTGAGAAAGCTGGGATTGCTCAGCCTGGAGAAAAGAATGCTTGGGGGCACCCTATGTGTGTAAATAACCTAATGAGGTGGAATAAAGAGGGTAGAGTCAAGCTGCTCTCAGTAGTTTCCACTGATAGCATGAAGTAATGGGCACAAATTGTAATACAGGAAATTCCATTTAAGCGTCAGAAAAAAAGAGAGGTTTTTATATTAAGGGTGATAGATTGCTGGAACAGGTGGTCCAAAAATGTTGTGGATTCTCCATCCTTGGCAATAACTCAAAAACCAGCTGGACACAGCCCTGAGCAACTTGCTGTCATTGAAATGCTTTGAGCAGGGGGGTTGGGGTAGGCATCCTCCAGATGTCCCTTCCAGTTTCAGCTGTTCTGTGATTTTCATTAAACGATTTAAGAAGGCCAAACCAATAAGTGTGGCAGTTGAAATGAAACAAAATGCAGGTGTTGAAAGGCAGAATGTTTTTGTTTGTATCCACAGACAAGTTTTTGGTTTTTTTTTTGGTTTTTTTTTTGTTTGTTCCTCACAGCTTTCTTTTGACAGCTTGGGAAGAGGGGATACATTTGCAACTGCATTGTTCTCTTGGGTGTCTTAGCTTTCTGCTATTAATACTAAGGCTGTGTATGGCTTTATTGTCAGCTGTGTCCTCTCACTCCTGCAGCAGTGGCAGTGAGGCTACTGTTAACTTTCCTGCTGACCAGAAGACTGAGCAGCACCAGAGGCTTTAAGACAAGGAAAAGTTTTCATCTCATATCTGGAAAGGTGTTTTTTCAACATCTGTAATTAGGGTAATTTTTTTTTTCTTCCTAATGCAGTGAACATAGGATGTGAACACTATGCTTGATCCAATGGTCTTTTTACCAATCTTGAGATAGTGGGTGGAAGTTTTTTAAATTTTCTCTGTATATTTGATTTAAACATATTGAATTGATGAATCCATGCTGCTCTTCTATTGGTATTAGAACTACATGCTTCTGTTAGGCTGATGCAAAATAGGAGGTAAAAAAAGCAGCTGAAACAGTTGCATATGGATTTAAACACAGTGTTACATGTAACTGTAACATCCTGCCAGTAGAAATAGGGTCACAATGAACCTAGCATTTGAGCTTGCACCGCAGAAGAGCACTTGATCAGTTTGTAAGACTAATTTTCAACTCTTTGTCTTTGGATATGTGAGTTAAAAGAGATTTAAGTTGGCTGTAAAAGAAAAATTGTGTGAATTTAAACCTGAAACTTGACGGTGTTTAAAAACTTTGTGTTGTAAAACTTCAACTTCATGCTAAATTGGTGAGCCTAAAAATATTTGTGTACATTGTTTTAGTCCTTATCTCAAGTGACTTATTTGTTGGTTGTAATTTCCACAGAAGTTCTCAATTCCAGAAAGATGTTAAAAGTTTTACTTCTCTTTGAATGGTGTCTCATTTGCAAATGAATAACTGTGTCTTTACAAGCTCATTTGTGTTTTCTGGTAATTAGGACACTATTACATAGTTGAATGGCTACTGCTGCACAGGACCATATATTTATGGAACTATTATTTACAGACTGGAAAGATAAGAGACATCTTTTGATGCAAATAAATATCTGTAGTATTACTGTTAAAATACATTTTTATTATGTGCTGATCTTCATAAAGATAATGCTTACACCTTCTGTGGAAATGATGAAAACCACTTCTGTGTCTTTAGAAACGCCTGCTTTGCACTTTAGAAGGACAGCTTTCCAAACAGCATGCAAGCAAGGATCATTGCACTGCAGTCAGTAAGCAACAAATACAACACCTAGCTAAGATATAAATTAGTGTGCGTGTGATCTATAGTGTCCTAATCCGTATGTGACACTATTTTAAAAAAAGGCTTCAGGACAGATCTGGGGAACTACAGATTACTAAGCCTGACATCTGTTCCAAGTAAATCAGTCAAAATAATAATAATGAAAATAACATGGATAAACATCATGTATTGAGAAAGAGTTAGAAGCCTGCTCTGAAGGGATGTCATGTTTTACAAACTCACTGGAGGTTTTTTGAAGGCAAGTACATGAATAAGCAAGATCTGACAGAAGCCCTTTCCTTGGATGTCCAACAGGCATTTGACAAGGACCTACCACCAAAGAGTTTTGAAGAAACCAAGCAGTCATAGGATAGGGGGAAAAGATTTTATGTGGTTAAATTAATGACTAAAATATAAGAGGAAGAGTTGGAGTAAATAAAGCAGAGAGGGGCTCCAGGTAACAATTCTTCAGGGTTATGTTAATGGTGCATGTTCAGGTTAATAAGGTGTTTAGTAGAAAAGTGAGCTCATAGACTGCACTGATGGGTAGCAGATGCAAAGGCAGACCCTAGCATTACACAGGGACATGACATTGCTCAGCAATCAGACAACATTAAAAAAGCAGATGAAATTTTGCATAAATTGCTTCCTGTATTCTATTTAGAGGTGGGGAAGCACAAGCTTGCCTTCTCATCTAAAAAGACGAGTTCAAAGCTGACTATTGCCACTAGAAATGGTCAGGAAAGAAAGGGAGAATAATGATTATAACTTTTAAGAAATTTAGTCATCTTATGCAGTTCTGCCCTTCTTACACCTATCCCTGTCATTGCTGTAAAAAGAGCATAGTTGAAGTTTCATGGAAGAGAAAATCTGAAACATGGAACAATTTCTGTAAGAGGAGCAGCATGAAATTGTTAAGGTAGAAAAGGTGACCAAAAACTGGTGTGACAGCATCCTGTTAAGTGTTCAGCAACCAATGGGACAAAAATAGGGAGTGTTTATTCACTGTCTTTTTTTAGTGCACACACACTAAGAGATATCTAATGAAAATAGCAGCTGGTGAATTGAAAACAGACAAAAGGAGGTGGTTCCCAACAGAATATGTAATTAAGCTATAGAATTTCTTGCCTCGGGAATTTAAGGAGTCTAAACATTACATCAGTGTAGAGGGAAACTGTTGTTTTGTGGAAGAATCATCAAATACCTACCTATTCTTGTTCAGGAAATCCTGGTTCTGCAAACTGTTGGGGGATCAAGGAATATTCTTGGGAAACATTGCTGTGTATTGAATATATTCTTACATGCTCCATTCTTGGCTGCTACTAGTGAGAGGATATTTGAATGGACGTGGACCTCTGGATCTTGCTTAGTAAAGCCATTGCTTTGTTTCAAAGCCTGCCCCTTTTATATTTTTATTTCTCTGTTACTAGTTTTCCAGAATCCTTTCTAACAGTAACACTTTGGCCCACACTGGGATGCTAAGATATTTAAGGGTGGTTTTAGGGCCATTGGTTACATATTCTTTTCTTTGTGAGACCTTGTGTGTGCCACCAAACTACAAAATCTCTAAAATATAAAATCTGATCATGTTCAGACCAGGGATAGGACTGCAGGTACGTGTCAGTCAATGGCTTAATTTCATAAGACTTGATCCTCTTACTGGTGTATAGAACATTTTGGTCATGTAATGGATGTTCTGAGGAAGAGGTGTTTTTGGGTGTGCATAGGTCGAGCAAATGCATGGCCCAGGCTGACTGTAGGCAGATTATTTCTGCTCTCCCTTCTGACTCCTTTGCAGTGATTTTGTATTGCACTTCCTCCTCCAGACATGCTGATTGATAAAAATACACTTCTCTGTGTCTCTAATGACTATTGAAATAATCAAGAGATCTCACTACTTGTAAATTAAGAAGTAATACTGTGTTGGATGGCATTTGAGAATCTTCTCACTATTTGAAGCAAGAGACTGCTATTTTCATATGTCTGTCCTGTTTCTTTTGTGAAGGTGGCAGGTCTGCAAATAAAAGGTTTTAACTGTTTGGTTCAATCATAATAGATTATTTTGATATAGTAGTATACTTTGCTATGTAACTGATTATAAATCCTTAGTTCCTGCTTTCTGTAGAAACATTTTTGAAGTTTAGGCTGAGGTTGAGGAATTAGTAGACTTCATAAAATACTTCCATCCAGTTACACATCATTTTCTGAAGGTATGGACTTCCTGATAGCTTTCCTTATATAATTGCCTTATTTTAAAATAATTATTTCATAATTGTATCAACGGATATCAAGATTTTTACAAAGATGTCAGAACCACGTGTAATTTTATTTGAAAAGTGTGTTTATTTTTCCATGAACAAACATCTATCTGTCGTGCAGGGAGAAAATAGTGGGTTGCTAATATTTACATAGAGCTTAAGCTAATTCCAGTTGCTGATTTGTGGCAGTGCCGTTCCTCACCCTGTTGAAGGACAACTTTTCTAGCCTGATTTTTTTGAGTCAGTGGAAGGAGATGATCAATGGGCATGCCATGCCACTTAAACTTGTGCATTAGCTGTCGGGAGACAGGTTGGTTAATGCCAGCTTTGGCTGCCTGTACATGAGCTGGTTCTGTAGGCTCCCGTTATAGTCAGTGGAGAGAAATATGCACTTTCACTGCATGATTCATCTCACCCCCAGATGGATGTCTAAATTTGGAAGATGAATTCCACCTGAAGTCCATTACCGAATATAAATGTCATTAGTTTAAACAAGGGAATTATTTTTAAAGGACACTCGCTTGACTGGCACAGCAATTGAGTAGAAGTCTTTTGTTTTCTTCAATTAATTGTGTTTCAGAGGTTTAAAATCAGCAGTCAGTAGCCTGTTTCATGTTTTGTGTTGTTTGGGTCTGCTCTGCCTTTACAGCAAGTTTGAAAGTTACAAATCAGATACATTCACATTGCTTAATTTCTAAGTATCTAACTCTGCCAGGCTATCTGAGTCTTCCTGACAACTGGTTTGATTGCTGGAGTAAGGGGGTGACAACAGGGTTATGTGCCCTGCTCTTTTCATTATGCTAGTCCGTGTTGTCAGAAAGATGTCTTTCTGCTCATAACTTTCTGCTATATGTTAGGAGTATTTTTAAAAAATAGATTTCAGTGTCCTTAAAATCATTGCTCCTCTACAGGAGCCTGTGTCTCTACAGTGGTTGTACACAAAGTCTGTGTGAGGTGATCCAGCCTTCAAATTTTCAGGTACAAAAGGTAGGCAGTGCAAATACCCTTTTTGTTTTTGGTTGTCTGGAACAGACACTTGGAATGACTGGTATCCTTGTAAAGTACTTTTCATGCTGTGCCATGCTCACACACAAACACAGCCTCCTCCCCCCCACCCCTTTTCATTTTTCCTGTTTATAGGTCTTGATTCCTGTCATGGGCNTCCCTTTTGGAAACTCTGCTTTTTATGTCATGATTTGTGGCAACTTTTTCCTCATGATTACACTGATCAAGTCCTGCCATCAAATTCTACCCTACTACTTGAATCAAAAATAAGTTATTACAATCTCATTGCTATTGTGCCACTTTTGTTTTTGTATACCATTTATTTTACTTACATTCAGTTATAGATCAAGGATGGTAGAGTTCTGTCAGATCTGTTTGGTTTGGGGTGTTTTTTGCATTGAAATGAGCATTTATTAGTTCCTACATCAGCCTGAACAGTCTAGAAAAGTAGTTTGGGATTAAAAAATAAATCAAAAGAACATTAGAGGTTATGTATATGAAAGAAAACTGTATCATTTTGAACATTTTACTCCACCAGAACTACCATGGTGGGGAGAGGAGCTCCTCACTAGGAGCTATGGGGAAATCAGTGGCTGAAAACTTGGACCCAAAAGGTTATTAGGAGAACTGGATGTTGTATGGATATTGTATGGGCTCCTTATTTGTACTGACAAGGATGTAAAGCAGTTCTCAGCTCTCTAAACAAAAATAGTAAAAGTCAGAAGTAATAGCTATGTCAAGCTATGGAAAGCTATGAGGGCAGATAAAACACATCACCAGCCTTTAGCACTAGCAGAGAATTTATCAAATAAAAATTGCCAAGCACTTTTAGAAAAAATATCTTCCCTTGAAGAGGGGACATAAAAAAAAAAAAAAACATTAGTCTCTACCAGTTGGGAGTGGCTAGGTAATTCTCCCCATTCCTAGCCTGGCAGTTTAGTGCTGGGTGTTGTGTGAGCAGAAAATGCAAACCTGTCAGTTTGTGTGATAAGGAGCAGTTGCTGAGCTCTCCATTTGTTGTCAAGTAGGACTTTGCTTGGGGACAATATCCCTTCTTCCTGTTGAATTACAGCCAGTACTTGGTAGAAATATGAAGTGCTATCTACTGCTTCCCTGTAGACAGTTTCAAACAGGTTACTCCCTTCTGTGTATTTCTCCTTTCTTCTTACTGTGTATTTAGGGTTTAGTGTTGTATTGTGCAGATCTTACCTTAGGCCAGTCACCAGTGAACTGTGCCAAAAAACTGTACAGGTTTTGCCTCTAATTCTGCTCAGGCTCAAGGTTATCCAACTTAGTGCTACTCTTTGTGAATAGCAGCAAATTCTGGTGAGCAGTCCACAGATTGCACTAAACATTTGAACTCATTTTTCAGCAGATTCATTTTGTGTTTTGTAGTCCAAAAGACAGTGTTCAAAAATATGCAAAATTGATTCTTAAAGCTAACCTGTGGAATGACAATATTGCATTGCTTCCTGCTGGAAAGATGACATTTAGAAGTATTAAGTTTATAAAGCTGGTAAGGACTTAAGGAATTTTGGAAGTTTAGGAGCTTAGCAAAGAAATCCTGTTCCTGCTGGATAGGGATGACATGTAACTTTCTCTCAGTTATATCCTCCTATTTCAGCTTACGAGAAGTGAGAAATAGAAGGTTTTATATATCTGTAAATCATCAGTATAAGAAGGACCAAGACACTGAAATGAGAAAGAAAACTACGTAAAAGGACTTAAAATACCTCTCTCCTCAACCTTCCAGGAGAGACAAAGAACAATGTCTAGACTTTTTCCTTTTCCTTTTTTTATGGTGACATAATAAAATGGCAGTATTTTAAATGCTTGTATTTTTTATTTTGTTTTCAATAAATACTTGGGTTTATTGAAATTTTCAGAGACTGTCAAATATGTAGCAAGGTGTTTTTCATTTGAGCTGTTTTAATCATGCTGCTTATTTTTGAGGATGAGCTGTTCTGTCATTGAAATATCTCTATCAGGCAACATTAGTTCTTTTTGGGTAGTGTAAATTTGCTGTTTCCTTGTTACTCATAACTGAAATCTTTCTGAACTTTGACCAAAATTTTAAAAACTCATGCAGGTTTCTGAGGAGTAAGTTGTTTGACATGCATGCTTCTGCTAAATCCCTAACATCTTCCCTTCACTCTTCAATTTAACATTTAATTGAAATGGAAATTGTCCTTCCTTCTGGCAGGACTTCTGGAGTTGAAAGAATATAGTTAAAAGCCCTGCTTACTGGTTAGGAACAAGAAAATTTGTTACTAAACAGCTGTTACTTACTAACAGCTGTCTGAGGAGAATTCTTAAACATACATTGTGTACTCCTGAAAACAAGGTACCAGAGTGATTGGGAACAAGTGCCCAAGGCTTTTATTTACCTATTTAGAAGGGCATTGCCTGAACTGGTCAATAAAAACTGAAGGGTGTCTTTGTGCTGTGGTGTACCCTTTTGCAAGTTAACAGTATTTACTTACATGAAATGTGTCAAAACTACCTCCTATCGCTCTTTGATTATTAGTGCTTTGTTTCTCTGTTAAAGATAACTTTCAGACCTCTAGTTGTTCTTCCAGCATCTCTTCTCTCCTTTATTCACCCTTCTCTCATCTATTACTGTTTCATTTGGTATCCTGTATCATGGCTAAAACTTACCAAAATTATCTGTAGTGTTCACTTTGCTCATGTTCATAGTAGTGACGGATGATGTGTGTTACATATTGTTGGCCATGGAACATGCTAAATTAGAGGGAAGGCCCATTGACTAATAAGGAAAACCTTTTAAAAAGAGAAAAAGAAAACTGATGTCATCTCTGAAATATCATTAGAAGACTTCAACATTGGTTTTGAGCTGTATGTTGATAAAGTTCCGCATCACAGAAAGTACTAAGATGTTTTCTCTCTTTTTCACTCCATCAAATAAGAACACCTTCAGGAAAAGTTTGTCTTTGACATCTTTTGCAGAAATGCTTTTATGAACTGTATTTAAAGCCTTCTCAGTGGTTTTAAGTGGTAGAGTGAAAATCAGCAGAAGGTGAGTTGAAACAAAGGCAAACAGAATGGGAAGCAAACACTATGTGGTTTCACATTACATGCCATCATTGCAGGCTTGGTACACTTGGTACAAGTCTCTCTAATTGCTAGTCTGGAGCTGGAAACATTGAATATTTTGGTCTCCAGCAAATGAAACAACATGAGTGTAAGGGAAGGTAGTATCCTAGTTTTAGAAAGCAAAGAATGAATATTCTTTTTTTGTTGGTGGTTTGTTTTTTTTTTTTCAGTAGCAAGTTAATGAAATCAGTAATGAAATGCCCAGCTTTGGAACAAAACTTTTCTGGTGGAGACAGAGGATACATCTACTTTGCAGGAACCAGCCCTTGTTTAGGACAAGTGGCCGTAACCCACAAATAAGCCAGTCCTGCTTACAAAGACGGGAAGAATGTGAGTGCTTTCCTGTGGTGGTGTGCTTGCTGAGGTGCAGCAGAAATGTCTTTGTCCTGCAGAAGCAGATGAACTTGGAAGGTCCAACTGCTGTGGAGCTGAGATGCATGCACGTTGCAAAACACAGTGCCAGGTGCTTGCAGGGCAGATGATGAACAAGGGAATGGAATGTTGGAGATAATTGTAAGAAAGGCTGGGTAGGGTAATGGTGAGACTCTTAATGTGTCCTGGTGTCTCCACTTTCAGATGAGTGATAGACATTTGCATTTTTTTTTTCCCCAAATCTCACAGCTCCAGGATCGGAGTTATCTGAATTAACTGAGTCTCATGCCTGTTTAATACAGAAGAATTATTATAGTACATTTAGCAAGAAGGATATGCACTATGCTTTAAGGATGTGTAAATTTCTGTTCAAGAGCAGTGCTGAAAAAGACCTAAGAATTATAAGGCTGCTGTCAAAATAAATACGAAAGATCTCAGCTGGGCCCAGGGAACCATCATGATTTTCCACAAGGTGAAGTGCAAGGTCCTGCTTCTGGATCAGGGAAATTCCCAGCAACATTGAGGATGGGAGAAGAAATTAATTGAGAGCATCCTTGCAAAGAAGTATGTAGATACTGGTGAATGAAAATTTGGACATGAGATGACCACATCCTGGCCCTCTCCATATCAGAAGTGTGGCCAGTAGGTCAGGAGAGGTGATTCTGCCCCTCTGCTCTGCTCTGGTGAGACCCCACCTGGAGTGCTGCATCCAGCTCAGGGGCCCCGAACAAACAGACAGTGTAGAAGTGTTGGACCAGGTCCAGAGGAGGCCACAAGGATATCAGAGGGCTAGCTGTCCTCCTATGAGGACAGGCTGAGAGACTTCGGATTGTTCAGTCTGGAGAGGAAGAGCTCCAGGAAGAGTTACTGTGGACTTTCAGTATATATATGGAGCATGTTAGAAGCACATAGAGAGACTTTTACCAGAGCCTGTAGTGACAGATCGTCAGGATGAGGGTGGTGAGACACTGTAACAAATCACTCAGAGTGGTTGTGGATGCCCCATATCCTGGAAGTGTTCACAACCAGACTGTTTGCAACCTGAAAGGTATCCCTGCTCAGGGTCATGTGGGCTGGAGCTGGATGATCTTTGAAGCTATTTCCCAATCCAAAACATTCTGTCATTATATGAAGGAAGGGTTAAGGAATATCCCCTACCTTGAATGCCATGTCTTTTCCTAGTGGTCACTGTTAATGGGAGTTTCAGAAAAAACAGAGGGATCTTGGAGAAAATGAGGTGACTGAGTGACTGAAGAGCCACTTGATAGACTGGAGTCTAGTGGAACTGTGTGAGTCTTTTCAAAGGGAAGGTTTAAGCAAGCTGTGATTTTTCTTACACAGGAACGGGGTAGTGGTAGGGCTCCGAGGCAAAGGTGTTTGCTGGATGTTGGCATTAAATTCAGATGGGACGTGAGGCATGTATTTTTTCAGATGGCATGTGAACCCGTGGTTACTGTGTTCAAAGGGTAGGACTTGTCCAGACTGCGGGTGAGCTTTCCCTAACAGTCATTTTGAATGACTTTGAGCGTGTGTGTACATTCAAGACCATAAAAGAAAATATTTGTTTAGGGCAGCCCTATGGCCTCTATTGTGCATGATGCCTGACAAGCTAATTAAGATCATTTCTCCTGGTCCTCTTGCCTATGAACACTATTATATCTGTCAGTAGAGAAACAGTAGAATAGCACTTATGATAGCTATTAGGGTAATAATTCTTGTTTCGTTAGAACATCATCCAGCTCTTTCCTTTTCATAAGGGTGTTATTTAGCAGGTGTCATCTTTTTTGTTTGTTTGTTTCATTTTGAATTTCTTTACAGTTTAATTGTACTTTTCACTTTTTATGTACAAAGAAAAACACAAGCTATTGATTAATGAAGAACAACATACATGTGTGTTTGTAGTTGTTTATACATACTTTCACTTTTTATTTTAGTCCAAAGGTTGATATTTTCCAGCTGTCTTCTTGAAATCCTGTTGTTCAGCAAAGAGCTAATAGTTGAAAGAGGTCTGGGTATATAGTCCTTGAATAAAGGACCATACTGCAATGTTTTGTCAGTAATTGGACTTAAACACTTTAATTACTGATTTTTCTTAACATGGTAATCATGTCAAGTGTATTAGGATAAAACAGCATTGAGAATAAAGGAGAATTTGCTTTCAGCTTAGGGTAATGTTTGGCAAAGAATAGATGGGAAATTCATGTCTGCAAAGCAGGAATGGCAAATGTAAAGTACAGTGTATCAAACACACAGCAAATAAATAATGTCTTAAGTTCCATGAGGTTTCTTACCAGTGACCCTATGCTATAATTTGGGTGGATATAACATTACAGGGTCTTTCCTTGATTTATCTCTTTTAAGTTGCTGCAACTGTTCCTTCCCTTTATATTTCTAAGTTGACTAATGAAGTTGCAAGAGGATTCTTGCTGATACTGAATTCTTCTGTCATCTTAAAGTATGCCCAGCTGACAAGATGAAAATGATTCATAAGAATTTCAATATCTCTAAGTTTTTAGGAGCTTGCAAATGTCGTAGTCCATTTTTCATATATAGTTCTTAGTTGAACATTGAAAGAGATTGCTTCTTAAATTATCTTTTCAGAACAAAAGTGCGATTTGTTCTTCTATCATGTAAGTTTTATGTTGCTTTTCCTGTAAGGCAGATGTCACTTGGGAAAGTGTTTTGCATGCTTCATGCTGTGAGACCCAGAAAGTAATGTTACTTTATTTTAGTAAACAAAATTTAAAAGTGACTTTTAAAATAACTTTTGGATACTTTAAAAAATTGTAATTATACTTAAATAGAATGTCTGAAATCTGATTGTATTAAAACGGTCTATGATAGCAGGCATAGGTTTGTTGTTTTCCAAATAAAATTCAATAAAAACAAAATATTTCTATTTTTAAATTGATTCCTACATCCTGTCTAAAATATCCTGGATATCTTAGACAAGGTATGACATGCCTTAGAATCTTTTAGCCAGACTTCTTAAACATACCAGACTTTTAGCTTTTAAGATACTTGTAATTATTTGCAAGTTAATAAAAATAGCCATTACACTATTAAAAAACCTCAGCAGAACTGCACTTTTCTGCATTTATTTATTGATTATATATTTAAATGTTCAAGACAATAGAGCTGTAGTAGTATTGTCTAGACAATATATTGGTTGTTTTGTCTGTGGTATCATCTGTTGTCAGAGAAAATGTCTTTGTGTGGTAAGGGCTTGAAATTGTATGGCTAGACAACGTAACTCTAAATTTTAAAAATTATCTCGTGTATATGTATTATATATTTCATCACATAAAACTGCTTTTGTAATTCTGTTATTTTAGTTAATATCTCCCTTGTGATCTTGACTGCTGGAATAAAGAAAATTAATCCACCAATGTTAGGTATTTTGCATCATCTGCCTTTTCGCCCTTTCTGAAAGTGAAAAATATGTTGACTTCATTCAAAATCCAGTATACATCCTGAAAACAAACTTTAGGTAGAAGCTCTATTTGGCAGTTGGTAGGGGTTTTGAAAATTAATTTTAGCTATTTAAGTTTGCCATATTTTCTCTGCTGTGCTTTGGAAGTTAGAAGCATCTCCCTCTGGCTGTCAGTCAGGTACCCCCAGCTAGGCTCTGTGTCTGCTGCTGGTGGTTTTGGGGTGTTAGGTTTGTTTTTTGGTTTTGTTTTTTTTTTTTGCTTGGGGTTTTTTCCTTCTTTCTTTTGTGCTTTCCATTGTCTTGCACACAAGGTAGGCAGCTTCCAGCTGAAGTGGAGATTGCTCCTGTGAGCAGCTGGAAGACAAGGAGGTCGATGGTGGGAATGTGCTTTTTCAGATGCTTGAGCAGTTTAGGTGAAGAAGCCTTGTGCTGGTGTATCAGACTAAAAGTGAGGCTGCTACAGTTGCACTTCCAAGATCTTAGTCCTGGCCTTGGCTGTGACACTCACCCCCTGTGGGTTTTCCTGAGCCTTGTCACAATCAGAATGTTTCTGATGTTTAAGTCAATGTCATTATAGTAATAACTACTTCTATTTTCTTGGATAAGATTATTTTGACTTAAACCAGTAAGCATAAAACAATTCAAATGAAAACATACTGGAATGAAAATCTCGTGCAGATGTTAAATTAACATAAATACATTATGTTTAAATGTTAGTTTAAATTTATCATCTGGGATGTACCTGTTGGAGTTTTCTTCAGGTAGCTGAGTCCTTTAGTCTTTGAGTGGAATTTCTGAACTACAGGTTGATGGAGGTCAGAGCAATCTGCTCTCATCCTGCTTGTCTCATGTTCCAAGGTATCTCCTGCTGATGGCTCTTTATAAAAAGAGACAGCCTGATGTTTTGTCACAGTCCAGACCCATGGTGAAGGTAGCACTGGTTAGAGGTAAAGGCCACTACTGAAGACAGAATAATAAACTAGGTCTTCTTTGACAGAAGCATATTCAAAATTACAATAGACTTGCTTGCTTCTACCTCTAGTCTGATTGGAAGAGCCACCTTTTCTTGCATATAACATCTGGTCAAAGAAAACCTACTACCCTAGCTAGTGTAGGTGAAACTCTTGACTATAAATATGCACAAATTTATGAGCATGTGTGTTTTGCAGAGCCAGCTACATATCATCCATGACATGGTCATTGTCTCCAGTATGCTCTTGGAGCCTTTGCCTGTCTCTAAAGTGAAAGACACTTTAGAGATACACAAATCTGTACCTCTACAGATTTAGCTGTCCAGGTACAGAGTGAGTGGGGGGAGATCCTACATGTTTGGCCCAGATAAAAGGAAGAATGTAACTGAGATTAAAAACAGAGAGTGTTCACTTCTCTCCTAACTTTGCCTCACTGATACCCTTAATTCCACTTCTGTATTAAGAACTTTTCATTGCCATAGTCAAGTTTTCCTTCAGCTTTGTAACCTAGCATCCAGTGGGACCTTTCTGTTTGATTGCTAGGGCCTCATCCGTTGGGCACTGATATGAGGGTTGTACCACCTGCTGGGGCAGTTCTACATCTTGCCTGCTAGTTCCAACAAGGACAGTAGATGTTTCTTTAGTAGTGAAGCCTTTGTCTGGGACAATTGGAGGACTGTAAATCCTTAGACTCCTTCATAGTCTAAGTTCAAAGTCTGATACATCTGGGCAAATCTCCCATGTCTAAGTCATTCAAACCTGAGAGGAAACAAACTTCCATTGAACTTTTCCATTAAAAAAAAAAAAAGTCAGGAAATCAGGGAAGGACATGAAGGATTGAAGGACCTTGTTATTTTAGCAATTTATGTTTATCTTTTTTCGGGTAGCAATTTGGAATTTGGTATTCCTTCAGAGCACAGTTGTTGTGATCTTGTAAGCCAGTTAACTGGTTCCTCCAGTAGAAGGATTAGTATCAATCATTAATTTAAAACAAATTCAATAATAGAGTCCTGTAAAAAACATGAAACAGAATAGAAATATGTAATATTTCCAACATCTTTTGACTCTGAAATGCAAAATGTCCACCTAAAAAGCATTTTTATACTCAGTGTTTTTTTCTCTGTACAGAATCTTGTTTGGATTTACAATGGGTTTGCTAGCTGTACCTTTATTAGAAAACAATCTGGGGTCTGTTCTGCTGCTGTGAAATCAAAATCATTACCAGAGCAGCCCCAGATTTTTTTGTTTAATATGTTTGTGTAGTCATGATCAAAGAAGGACTAGGTCTGTACAACCATTAGGATTCAAAAGTTCAGATTGCCTTAGTAATAAAGAGGATGGTTTTTAATATCTATTTCAGTGTATGGGCAAGCTGAGGTCTAATAGTACTGGTTTATAGTTATTCTTTGGTGTAGAACTGCACAAAGATGTGTGGTAGACATAGAGATTCAAGTAACACAAATGCTTCAGTGGGGATTTTTTAATGCTGCTTCCTTTAGCTTCACGTTTTACTCCTTATTAGATTGTTAATTGCAAGGTCATGTCAGTTGCACTTTAAATGCATAATGATGCAGACTCTCTAAGGCCTCATTACACTAATGTTACTGCTAATTATAAAACTGAATACAGTGGAACATCTTTCTTTGAAATGTCATGGGTTGTTCATGGTAAAATAAGCAAACCCTGCACTTTATGACAGCTCATAAAAGATAAATTATGTCCCATGATAAAAACTGCATAATTTTAAAAAATTGCATGTACTCTGCAAAGAACACAAGGCAATTCTTTAGTTTACTGTCATTTATAAACAAGGCGGGTTGTTTTGTAGACAAGAAAGCCCACTCTTGTTTTCATACCAAAGCAGTGACCTGTTAAAGATGGACTGAATTAGCTGGATGTTATACTATTGGCTAAACCTTGTTAACCCCTTTGCTAGCAGTTTTCATTTTTTTCAGTCTGTGTCACATCTAATAAATGATTTTTCAATACCACCAGCTGTTTGGCAGATGCTCTACACTGTTTGCCCAGTGTACAAAAAGCCAGTATAGGTTCTGTGTCTCCAGTGACATGTGGAATCAGCTCTACACTTGTTTGAGCAAATAGACAGCTGCCAGCTAATGGATCCATTAGCAAACTTCCCACAGAATATCCTGTCTTTATCACTGCATGAAATTTTAATGACTTTAAATCATTACTTTAGTTGAAAGTTAAGAAGACCTTTTTGGAAGACCTTTTTGTAAGGCATTTGTTTCACAGAAGTGAAGGCATGTCTTTTCTTGACAGAAACAATTTTTTTTATGCTGACACTAAAAAGTATAGCTACAGTAGCAGTGGAAATATTCAATTTTTTTCATCTTTTTATTAGCCATTTGTGAAGCTCAAATTAAAGTATTTTTCTATGTTAGGTAACATGGGGAGTTACTTTTTAGTTGGAGGATTTTTTGTATGTTTCAGGTGGGAAAACATTTGCAGTCTTGCCTTATCCTTCTGGAAAGAGAGTTGATTTGCTTGTTCTAACTTGACTTACTCTTTGTAGTGAAAAATCACTTCTGTGCACTTTTTTAGCTGTATGAACAATTTCAGAAATCAAAAGAATGAAATCAAAATGTTGCAAAGTGCCCTTCCCTTAGTGATTTTCTTTTGCTGTACCTCTTAGTTATGGTACAGTACCCGGTTTATATGAGAGGTTGGAAAGAGGGGAAGTCCCTAGAGCATCTTTCCCTTTTGGGCACATCAAAGTTGTTACATGTGACTCTCACTGCTGGCCACACTTCATGGTGAAGTCTCCAGAAGGCAACTGGGACATGCTGTATTGTAACAGAAGAGCAAGATCAGAGGAGTATTCAGTTGGCCCCAAAAGGAAACACACCAATTTTCTTGGGTGCTTTCTGTTTGGTTGTTTTGTTTGCTTTGTTTTTCTTTTTTTTTTAATAGTGAATGGGTTTTGTTATCAAATGCATTACAGCAAGTGAAACAAACATAAGGCTCTCCCAGCCCTTGGTCATCAGGGTTTCAGATGCTAACACCTAGTCCTCAAAGTTCTGATGGGTAGAGTATAGGGGAAAGGGGACACAGTGTTTAGAGGCATTTGCTGGCAGCTTTGCTGGAAGGCATATGACTGGAACAGTTTATCCACCTGAGTTGAAATAACCTCTTTCAATGAAAACTTTATCTAATCTTCCTTCATGCCAGTCGGAGACCTTCCTTGAAGCACTCCTGACAATCCTGTGTCGCAAGGAACCAAGGAGTAACTTCTGTAACTACCAGCTGGAAGAAGCACACAGTAGACAAACAAGTGGTTTTCCTTGTGACACCCACCTTTCTGGGCTGGATGGACAACACTGCAGACATCCTGAGGGAATTTGTCAGTATGCTAAGATACAATGGCTTTAGGAAAAAAAAAAAAAAACAACTCAACTTGTTCTTCTTGATCTGGTAGCTCATCCTTAAAGGAAAGCAGAAAAAAGCCAACACGAAGACTTTACTGGCCACAGTTTCCAGTTGTTGTTGAAGAAAACTTTCCTCTTGATCTGGCACTCTGTTATAAAAAGGAGTTGGGAAGATAAGAGGGCAGCGTTGACTTTCTTGCAGCTCTCATCTTGTCAGAGTGTTTATTGTCTTCTTCATTGTCTGAGATGTTTGTAGAGTAGAGTGACAATTAACTGTTGCCCTTTATATGACTTCTCCAAAAAGTGCAAATCCAGTGAGATGCTACTAAAATTTCTTCTGATTTTTACTTCCTGGAGTGCTCTCGTTCTTCTGCTGATTTCTGTGAGCATCCTGTTAATCTTCAACTGCCCTTAGCAGTGATCATTTTTACTTCTGTTTCTACTTGAAAACATTCTGACATAGGTTTTTCATCTAGAAGGCAGAACAAGACAGCTGGGCTTGTACTCCATGATTTTCTGGACATGGTTTCTTGATAGACCTCCAGCAAGCTGACTGCCACCCTCTCCCACCAAAAACGTGTGGGCACAGTGCTCAGAATCAATAGGTGGATGTTGGTTTCAAAGAAAGAACAAGATGCTGAAGCTACTCAAGTAGATTGTCTCAGACACCAATCTGGTGTGAAATAATGATCTAAGTAGTGGGAAGTCTATGGCTTGTGAATAAGATACCTTGGGCCAGCAGTTCTTTAAATAGATGGAATTCTGCAGTGCAAACAGGAATTTCCCATCTGAATCTATTTCTAAAGAGCTCAGTGCGTCAGAAAGAGAGCTGTTAGCTTTTTATGACAAAAATGTATTCCTTAATATGTTCTTGCTGGCCAGGCAAAGATTGATATAAATAGTTGTAGTTATTTCATTTACATTTTGATAACAAATGCAGTACCAGAATAATCAAATCCAACACTGCACACCAGCTGCTTACAGATTTTTTGTTCTTTATCCAGTAATTTATTACAAGACTAAACAGTACTAAGTTGTTGGGGGTTTCCCTCCACAGGATGGGCAGTCAGGGTTTTTTTACTACTCGCTCTTGCTTTATGTCATCTTCCCTCATGCCTCTAATTCCTCCTCACAAATGCATATACAGTATTTTACTGCAGTTCACACCTGTGAACTGAATTTTTTGCCTTCAAAAGCTAAGGGGTTTGCTTGCTCAATTTTGTTTTGTGGGTATGCAGTTATAAAAGTACTTTATGGTTTTGTCTGCTTATTTCTGAATGTCTTTCTCTTTGAAGTGCTGATTGAATCTCTGCTGTTAATCTCTTTAACCCCTGAAAGAAGATTACCTTAACAGTGAAGTGGCTGGGGATGGGAGAAGCAAGGCAGAGGTTGATTCTGTTTTTCTGGAATGAATTCAGATCTTCAATAAGGGCTTTTCTTTGTGACACTCAAGCGTACCAATAGTAAGTTCTCGCTGCTAACACAGCCTCAGCAGGCGAGCACATACGGGTGATAGTAGTTACCAGCCGTTTGGTCAAATCAGCAATTCCTTGGGCAGAATCCAGCAGTTTTATCGGACTTGGTAAATTGTTTACTATCTATTTTTTTATTACTTTTTTTTTAATATAATCTTGAGGTCTTATCAGCCTGCTACAAGTTAGTCAAATGTGAGAAGGAAGGAAAAATATTTGCGATGGACATCTGGACAGATGTCTGTGTACTTCCCTTTTAATCTGCTTGATTAACATTAGTAGCGTGCTGGACTTTTGAATTGTGTGCTCTTCTTCTAGCCAAAGGCAAGGAATCAGTACTACAGATTTTTGTAAAGGTGATTGGATTTTTGTTCAATGCTGGCAGAAAACATTGATTCAAGTTTGGTATTTTTTAAGTAGTCAAGTAGGCCTCAGAGGAAGACAAGAATTCACATTAGGCAGCCACATGGCCAAAAGAAAGTATTTTGGATTACCATGTCTATTTGAGGTGGTAGAGAAATTAAAGGGATGTGATTCTGGATGTTTGACTTCTATTGTGGATTAATAACTGGCTTTTCTCCTGTAGATAGTAGGGTGTTTTTGGTGAAGTATGTAGGCACATTGCATTCCTATGCACATATTTGAGCCTTGCTCTGTTAACATTTTTTCATAGTTAATAAGTTGGCAATAATAGTATGAGAAGTAAAAATAATTGAAAAAATGTGCTTTGTGATGATTTATTATTCTGTGGAAAACCTTAAATATGATTTGTAAAAGGGCTGTTATTTGACTTCATTGCCTGTTGTTTCTGCATCAGTAATTGTATTACATTGCAATATTAGGGGCTGAAATGACAGGGTGAATATACTTAATGCTAAAAAGCATTAAATTGTATAGAGTGTTTCACTTTCTGAGGACCTTGTTCTTTCCAGGAACTCTGATTCATGGTTCTTGAGGAAATTACAGTATCTTTATTATTGTAACAGTTTGTTATATGGAGGGTGTTATTTTCTCTCAATGTGAGTGTATTAAGGTAGTATTTAGTAAAATTGACTTTGTTCCATATTTCTGTATCTAATAGTTAACAAGGTAAGAAGGAATTGAGAAGGAAAAACAAGAATTAGACACACATTGGGAAATACTGTGTTTTCCTAATTGTTAGTTAGGGTCCATGAAACTGTTGTACTTATCAAAATATGTGGTTTTTATGCTTTCAGACTCCCACTGTTTATTTTTTTAATTGATTCATTAGAGAATGTAGAGCAGTTGGTTTCCTGTGTCTGTAGAGGTTTTACTTTTGAAATTAGAGTAGATTTTTAAACCCCCTCCTGAGAATAATGCAGGAATTTTAATGCCAGACTAGTGCTGCACCTAATAGACACTGCTGTTTTCTTCCTGATTTGTTTCCCATCTGGGCTAAGCCAGGAAAAGCCTGCTACCAGTTGTCACCACCTGATAAATGGCAGGTGGTGACTTCTTAAGGCTCAGCCGGTGTTAATTGCTGGCGACAGGTCTCCTCTCTGATTCCCTTCAGCAGCAGGTAATAGGTGCCCCACATTAAAGAGCTCTGGCACTGTCTGCCTGTAGTGGGAGCTGGTGGCACTCCTGGGCCATCAGAGATGTAAATTGTCACCTGTCCGTGCACGGTTCAGTTTCTAAATCCCTTATGATATTGTAATTACTCTTGGGGTTTTTTGCAGTTTTAGTTACTCTAGAGCTTAACCCTCTTCTGTGGCTGTGAATATCTGAGGTTTGTTTTTGAGATGTGTTTGGGGGGCTGGCAATGGATGAAAACTTCTGTCTTTAAAGATGTCACCAGCTGGGCAAGACTTCATTGCACAGATGCTTAAAAAAGAAAGCAGGAATGACCCAGTCGTTTTCTTTGTATAATTGCTTTGGATTTACTTCCTATAATTGAGTCTGGATTTGTCACATCTGTTTCCCCCTCCACCCTGCTACAGAAGACTGCAGTATCTTTTCCTCATCTGTTGCCTGATTACCCCTTTTTTTCCTTTGTTACCATTTACAGTCCATCAAATAACCAGGATGAAGAATAATCCAAATGTGCTGTTATTATATTAAATTGTAAGGGAAAATAATTGGGGTTTCCCTGGACTTGTAATCGTTTTGATTTTATTCCAGAATACTTTCTCATCAGAGTTTACTCTCTGCATGGCGTTTAACAGTAATAAATTATTATTTGGGTTAATTTTTTGGGAATATTCTGTTATTTATCAAAAGACAATATGAAAGTGAGCTCTCTTTTTCTTTTTTTTTTTTTTTTACCTTTCATTCTCACAGAAGCAACCATGGGGTGCATTAAAAGCAAAGAAGGTAAAGGCCCAGCCATGAAATACAGAACTGAAAATGCTCCAGAACCTGTTATTTCCCATGTCAGTCATTATGGATCAGATTCCAGCCAAGCAACACAGTCGCCATCAATAAAGGGATCAGCAGTTAATTTTAATAGTCATTCCATGACTCCTTTTGGAGGGCCTTCAGGAATGACACCCTTTGGAGGAGCATCATCTTCATTTTCAGCTGTGCCAAGTACATATCCTAGTACTTTAACAGGTGAGTGTTACATAAAATCATGATATTATTGTTATAGCTGCTTGACAGTCATAGTCAAAAAAATACTATGGCACCTTGCCACAGAGAAATAAATTGCAAATTTAAAATAAATTGCCTTTTAGAGATTCCTGATTTTCAGTATCTTTACAGCTCATATAATAATTCAGCCTGTATTCACTAGTGACTGGGGCATGAAGATTGGGTGTTTAGGCCTTTCTTTTTGTGGAGACAATTAGGAGGATCACAGCACAGAGAAATTTAAGACTTACTAAAGACAATAATGGGAATAGTTGATAAAATTACCTTACAAGTTTTAAGCTATTGAAAGGATGAGTATGGCATAATGGCTTAAAACTTGGAGAGATGTACAAAATGAAAAATACTTCAGATTCAGGAAATTGATATTTTAAACTGGTTTCAAGTCTCATTACTTTAAAGTTATATCAGTACAACATTGAATGAATTTATAAAGCTAAACAGGATTTGCATTATATTCTATGTACTTTACTATTGGAACAATATGTGTGACATGAAAGAGCAGAATTCCCATTGTTGGTGGTCATATTAAAACCAAAAATGGAAAGTGTAAAAATAGAATTTGCAGCACACAGAGATCTTCTTGGCTGAGGTATACAAGATACAGCATTTTTAAGTAGCATGCATGTTTGATGTTATAAGGCCACCTTCATATCAAAACCTTAAAATTTACAAAAATGCTGATTTTGTCCATGTAATTAATTTCATATTTTTGATGGATATTTTTGAGAGGAAGTTGTGATTTTTCTTTTTTTTTGAGAGACACTAAAAAGGCAGACTAATTCTAGAAGCTCTGTACAGGCACTTCACAAAACAGAGTAAATAATTTCATATTAGTCTATTTCTAGTTTTCCCACAAACCTCTAATGTTGGCACAATTACAGTGCTTAAGTGTTTACATTATCCCAGTGACATTTAAAGTCTTTTAAACACAAGAAATTTGAGTTCCATGAAAATGTATTCTGACCTTGGCATTAAGCAAATCAGGAAACCAAATATGATCTAATGATCACCTCATAGTCCTTTTCTTGGGAATACATTAAAAACCAAATAATTAAAATGAACATCTAGGCTGTATCATTTATGAGTCAGCTCTGAATCCCCATTTTGGATGAACATACGCAGAAATTAAGTAAGGGCAGCATTTATTTATTTTCATTAGCTCTGCTGAGGAAAGTTTATTGTATTTCATCTTCCCCAAGAACCTTGGCATATTTCTTCTTACTAGATCTGTTTCATTGTTCATGTAGAAATCTCCAGCAGTGTATGCAGGCACTCCTGGGCATAAGCAGACATCAGGGATGTAGCCCCTCACCGGGTGCCACAAATCCTTTGCTGCAGAGACCAGAAGGGATGTTCTCTTGCCTGTTCCTGCTGGTTGTTAAGCATGTTATGTCTTGAACCAGAGTCAACAAGAGAGATTTCTCATGAAAAGAGGGTCTGATATCTCATCAGTGTGAAATCAGTTATCAGCAGGCAGGCTGATTTGTGAGAATGCTCTCATTGTTTTGCAATTTAAAACGATACTGCATATGAAATTATTGCTTCTCATTCTGTAAAACTAGCCCAGCCACAAAAAGCCTCAGACATTTAAATAAATACATACATGCATAAATAAAATTGCACTAACAGTTATTTGGTACATTCAGTACTGCTTTTCAGATCAATCAAAATTGCATGTTTTTGTGAGTGAGTGATATGACAGCCTTCATCTGCTGTAAGCCTTTTGTATTTGTGACCAATAAAACCCTGGATCACATTCTGTCACCCTTTGCTTCACAAGAGAGGAGAATAGATGGGTTTGTCAAACAGGATGTAAGTGTCAGTAGTACTTATCCAGCTGATCAGTGATGTGTGACAAGAGGATGATATGGTTGTCATCATGGCCTGTAGTGAGGCTGAAAAGAGTTGAGTCGTCTTCTATTCCTCTAGAGCAGAAAAGGAGAAGAAATCTGAGTTAGTCTCACTGCTCTTGTATTACGCACTGTCTTCAGGTACTTTGAATTCATAGAATATTGCTGAAAATCAAAACAGAAAAATGGACTGCTGTTCTTACCTTCTATGAAGCTGTGCTAGTGCTTTGTAATCCCCATGCTGAACAAGAAGTTGAAGTCTTCTCTCCAAAACCAGTCATAGATTAGAGGATGGAATACTGACCTAATAAAAGGAAATAAAAGGAAAATCTTTAAGGGAAGTCTTGTGGCTACAGATAGCTTGAGCAGCTAAACTAGATCACCTCACAGTGGTTCACAAAGAAAACAGCTGCAAGAGACATGAAATATCATTTGACAGTATCTTTGTTTAAATCAGTCTGTGCGATGCTGTTCTCTTCAAGTATTTTATTATTCTTTGCTATGAAAAAATAACACTTGTCACTCGTGACTGAGAATAAAAAGAGGTCTTATGGTAGCTGAAGTTTTTCGAGTTTCTTTATATGCAGTTAAAAACTTTTGTGATACCATGACTTGAGAGTATTGATTGTTTTCACCTGCTGAAGAACTCTCTGGGGATGGTTTATTTCCATAACACTTGCTTTCTCTTTGTGTGAATACAGTTGTATCCTCACTATTTCCTTGCTCCACATACCATTTTGTGTCATCAAAATAATGTAGTAATAAAGAGAAAAATTGGTAGAACTGTTTTGACTTTTAACTTAAATTAGGACCTGCTAACTTCTAAGGAATATTTTCATTCATTTTCAGTTCATAAATCATGCTTAAGAAAAAAACCAAAACAAAACAAAAAAAAACCAAAAAAAACCCTTCAATTACTCTAACCTCCTGTGGGGGTTTTGTTCTCTTTTTCCTAGCGGAACTGTAAATTCATTTCCAGCTGAGGCCTGCTGAGAGACTGTATCCACAGAAAGACTCCAAATCAAATTAAAATATTTAGGTGATTAGGAGCTCTTATGTCAGAAAGTGTACATTGCAAAAGAATATTTCATACGGACTGTACCCATTGCATTATGTATTCTTCCTTTCTGATCACTGTCATGCTAATTGTAAGATGTAAAATTAAATGCATCATGTTTCTCTTGGTCTAATTCCATGTAAATCCTGGTGTATATATATATGTGCATATTAGAGATGTATTTAAAAATATCTTATTCCTTGTACAATCATTAGGCTTCTTAAATGTTTATTAGACTAGCATTTCTAGGGGTTAAAATTGTCTATTTGCAATTTTCTATTTTAACTTCATCACAGTTATGGTACATGGTTCTTCATTTTTGCTAGTAGCTTGTACATCTCAAACAGCCTCTTCTCTTTTCCCTCTTCTTCCTCTTCCCAGTTTTATAGAGTAGTTTTTTGAAGTATAGAAAAAGGTTTCTTGATTGTAAGTGTAGAAGCCTTCCTACCTTCCACCTCTCTCACATCTGTCCTATTTGGGGGACATGTTCAACAGTGTGCCCTGTACCAGACCTGGGATGGGTAAGCGGATTCCTTGGGGTTGGTGGAGTGCAGCTGTTCCTCATGTGACCTGTCTTTGTCCTTGTTCTCTGGAGCAATGCACTGAGGGATCATCCTCAGCAAGGGTCTGCTTCACGGGTGCGAAGACTTAGTGGAATCAAAAAAATCATTGGTGCTAAAGCAGAGCGATGTCTTTGTCCTCAAGAGAAGACTTTTATTTCTGGTTCAGTTCCTTGGATAGGTCTTGATGTGTAACCTCAAAAAGTTCAGAATACATGAGTTACTTATAGCTAAGTGCAACAGGAACTTTTACTTCTGTGAAAATTAGCAGCTGATGGTTCACCATTGTGGTGGTGTAGGTTCTTCCAAATTGCATTTCTTAACAAGAAGCAAGCTTAATAAAGAAGCTATGGGTTTGGTTTTGGTTTTTTACTGATTATGCAGGTTTCTATATATTAGTACTGTGATTATTAATGTAGTTCCAGTGATGTGTCTGGTGGCCTGATGTGGTGTGGAAGCATATTTTCAGAATGTCTGTTTATAGGCATTGATCTGTCCTAAGAAGATAGCTTATTGATCTGTCTTCCAAAATGAGATGCAACCCAGTGTTTAGTTGCTTCCAAATCAAAACTGATTGTTTCATGGACAAGTCCTTAAATCAAGTGTTGGAACATTACTGTTATATCATATGGGATTTTTTTCTTTTTCCTAAGGTGGTGTTACTGTATTTGTGGCCTTATATGATTATGAAGCTAGAACTACAGATGACCTTTCATTTAAGAAAGGTGAACGGTTCCAGATAATAAATAACACGTAAGTGTTCCCATTCACAGACCTCACTGGGTTGTTTGGAATAATTACATCCTTAATTCTTTTGGAAATCTCTTTATACAGATTTTCAGTGAAGGGTAGATTTTTTTTTTTTAATACATTCAATATTCAACAGGCATGGGGCTAAAAAATACAATACTGCTAAGACAGTAACTTTTCAGGTTGAGATCAGGGTTTGGGTGCAGATACAGAACTGTAGCAAGTGTGGTAACCCCAAGCTGCTTCTTTGTGGTTGTGTGCCTTCCTTCTCCTCCCTGCCCCAAGGCACAGCAACCTTTGGGGCAACAAAGGTGGGGAGAGGTAGGTACTCCTTTATTTTAAGACTCTGCAGCTGGAGTTACTCTCTGATCTGGAGAGGCAGATGAAGACTAGACAACTCAGAAGTTTATTTACATATCTCTGCCATAAAGCATTTTGGTTTTTCTAAAAAAAAAAAAAAAAAACAAAAAAACCCAAATCTTTAAAATAGGAAATTCCACTGAGAGGCATTTGTGTTGCTCACAACACAAGATGTATGTAGGTGCAATACAAACTGTTTTGGGTGCCCTCATAATTAAAATAACATGTTACCTAAATTTACCTGCCTTTCATATATGAGTACTTTACAAGTGCTACAGAATTATGTTGTTTATATGCGGAAGAGATAATTGATGTTTCATTGCAGGGAAGGAGACTGGTGGGAAGCAAGATCCATTGCTACTGGGAAGACAGGCTACATCCCAAGCAATTATGTAGCTCCTGCAGATTCCATTCAAGCAGAAGAGTAAGACACTGTATCCTGTCCATAAACACTTTACACCCTGTGGTGATACTCTTTTTTAAATTCATTATATGTAACATTTAAGGGTAAAGTAGGAGAATACTATCAATGAAGGCATAGCAGTGCTATTTGGATTGTGTCAAAGGTATGAGTATTAGTAAGCATGAGGTGGACACTCACACAGATGTTTTATACCTGCTTGCTACATGCAGGGCTAAAGGAGAAAGGATGGGAGACTTCAGTAATGATAAAAATTGGAGGACACACCTTGTGTATGATATAAAGCAAAAATGGATAGATTTTAGCTAGAGTTCACACACCATCAATTATAGGTTTTTATCCTTATTTTTGCTTGCCAAACCCTGAGTCAAGATCAGCTACATACTTGGTATGACGTAACATAACATTCTAAAAAAGTGTTTGCACAATTATTGCTTATTTATTAATTTGTAATAACTTTCTGGTGACAAAATTGTTTGATATGCTACGGACTGCTATGAATTTGGAAAAATATACTGCTTTGTGTACCAGTACTTCCTACATTTATTTACTAATGTTGTGGAGTTAGTCGTGCTTAGACAATCACATAAAATGACTGTGGAACCCATAGGTTGGAGTAGAGTTTTAGGTTATGCTTGTTCCATGTGATTGTATTTGTTGTACTAGAAATATAAAGTTGCACAGCTCTTGTTTCAATATATAGGCATGTACTGCCAATAAGCAGTTCCCTGATCTGTGCACTTCTCTTTTTGCTACTGCATGTCTGAGAAAAGTGCCTGATTTTCAAGATGTTTCCTGAATCTCAAGCTGAGACTAACATGTTGCTGCTACTGCTCTCACTTGGCTCTTTGCTATTAAAAAAATTACTGCATCAAAGATGCTCTGTTATGTTACACCCTTGAGTTTCATCTGGTTTTAAAATTATTAACTTTGGGGTTTTTTGAGGAGAAAAAAGTCAAAGATTTTTTTTTTTTAAAACTATGCAGTAAAAGCTTATGTCATTACAACCTCAGTGGTGATAAAATGGAAATGATAACCCTTTACCAAGAAAGTATGGCTCCTAAACACTGGCCAGAACAGAGTGGTGGGATTTGTCATAGGTTTACGTGATGACTAGAGGTGAGAGTGAAGGCTAATGAATGAGGAAGCTTTTAAAAACTGATTATTTTAAAGAATCAGTGCTAATTTTATGATATATCCTCACAGCATTTGGAATAAAGTTCATTTGCTTTAGAGTTTGTTAGCACTATGCTTTGATAGTGTTTGTAGATTTTGTGTTGTGACTGCAATTAGAGTTACTAGTGCAAATGCAAGACAGAGCCCCAGTTTGCTAAGATTTTGTCTGTGGCTTTTTCTAAGCTTGGAGGCATTTGTAGCAGAAACTGCTTGTGACAGGATCCATACATTTTTACCCCAGAAAATGTTTCACCCACAAAACCATTGTTTTGCAGCAGTTTCCAGAACTACTCTTCATCACTTATGAAGCCAAATTAGACTGACGATAAGATAGTGTCAGACAAAAATGTTTGAAATTTACACTTTGCATCACTTTGTAACTTCTGAAGCATCTAATAAAAATAAAATGTAGTTAGAAATAAGTCTTATTCCAAAGTCTGGGGATTCATATGAAGATGGACCTTAAAATTACTACTGGCTCAGGACAGCGCTGTGTGCAGGCTGTTCATCAGGATGAGCATGTGGTGAGAGTGTAGAAGAAAAAACTCCTTTTGTGAAAGAGCTGAAGGCAAAAAAAATGCAAGTCTTTTAAAACATCGGTGTTCTTTTTGGTGTCGGAATGATTCAGCACTTTGGAATGTTACTCAGAGAGAAGTATATGACATCTACCATAGGGTTGTTCCTAAATGATCAGTAGAAAAAAGTGCTCTCGCTGCTGAGGTAGAGAAAGATGGGAGGCAACAGAAATTGAAACAGGAGAGTTTCCAGCTGAATATAAGAAATTTTTTTATCCTGAGGACCACCAGGAAGGGGTACAGGTTACCCAGCTTGGTGGTCTGTCCTTCAGGTTTTCAAGTCTGAAGTGGACTGCATCCTGAGCAACTCCTGACCCTGCCTGCAGCAGGAGTCTGGACCAGAGAACTCCAAGAGTCCTTCCAACCGAAATGAACCTGTCATCCAATGATATTTATGCATACTTACTTTGCATTAAATATTGTTTTCTAACATAAAGCCAAAACTTTTTAAAGAAGGGAGTTTCAGCTGCTGCAGTGTCGAACGTGGTACCAAAGTGTGTCCTCTGATTGATCTGGGCCTGTAAGCTTAGCCTGAGGAGGGTGTTCCTTTCAATGTTAAGAACAGTTGATGTCCATTGTTAAACCAGCAGAAAACCATAGTGTTTGCAGATACAGGCCTCTTTTCATGTATTTTGTAAATAAGAGAAATGAGTGTCATATAGAAATAGGTCATCTAAGTATTTTGATTATGTATGTCATTGCTTTTGTTGATCTGTATCTGCTTTGGTATTTGCTTATCCAAACAGCCCAGCAACTGTTTTGGAATATTAGAAGTCCAGTCAGTGCCTGAGATTTCTAAATCTTTTGCTTATATGAGTACCAAAGCATAGGAAGCTTTTATTTACACATTTCCTTTTAAATTTTCTAGGTGGTATTTTGGTAAGATGGGCAGGAAAGATGCAGAAAGGCTACTTTTAAATCCTGGGAACCAGCGTGGTATTTTCTTAGTAAGAGAGAGTGAAACCACTAAAGGTACGTATGTGTCTCTGTGTCTCTTCTCTCTCCCATTCCCTGCTCTCCCCACCACCAAGGTGAACATTTTTATGCCTATCCCATGATACACATAAAAGTGCATACCATGTTTGTGTACAATGACAGTTGAGAAGAAACATTAAATACCTTTTTACATTTTGGAGAAGAACCAGATGTTAATTTTTTCCTAGGTGCTTATTCCCTGTCTATACGTGACTGGGATGAGGTCAGAGGTGATAATGTAAAACACTACAAAATCAGGAAACTTGACAATGGTGGATACTATATCACAACCAGAGCACAATTTGAATCTCTACAGAAGCTGGTGAAACACTACAGAGGTAAGCGCAAGTTACAGTGTCCCAGTGTTACCCTGTGCCTACTGTGAGGAAGAAGGATTGTGTACATAGCTTATGTTAAAATTCACAACTATAAAATTTCTGTCTGATTTCAACAAAATGTAGGTGGACTAGTTATTTTTTATCAACATTAAGATGTTACTTTTGTTACAGTCTTGCCCCTGCTTAACTGTGAAGCTGTTAACTGTTTTTTCTGTTTTCCAGAGCATGCTGATGGGCTTTGTCATAAGCTAACAACTGTGTGTCCCACTGTGAAACCACAAACACAGGGACTAGCAAAAGATGCCTGGGAAATTCCTAGAGAATCTTTGAGGCTGGAAGTAAAGTTGGGCCAAGGATGTTTTGGTGAAGTATGGATGGGTAAGAGCTTAATGTGACACATTTCCGTTGTTCCTGTGAATGTTTTAATAGTATTTTAAGTAAATCAGTATCAGGATCTGAAAAGATAATATCATAGAAAAACAAAGGGAAAAAAATTCCAGTTATGAGAATGCATGTAATGGTAAAATTAATATTCAATATAGTTCTAGTTTATGATTATTCTGTTAGCTAAGAAACCGAAGCACAAAAAAGTTGCAACAGAAAATCTCTTGACTGTTACAGTGGAGAATAAAACCTGATCTGTTTCTCTAGGAACATGGAATGGAACCACAAAAGTAGCAATCAAGACACTAAAACCTGGTACAATGATGCCAGAAGCTTTCCTGCAGGAGGCTCAGATCATGAAGAAGCTACGACACGACAAGCTTGTTCCGCTGTATGCAGTCGTTTCTGAGGAGCCAATCTACATTGTCACTGAATTCATGACAAAAGGTGTGGGACAGGATAGTTAGAAATACTACATGTAAACGGTTATTTAAGACCTCAGCAATAAATCAAGTGTTTAATTAATGTTAGGTATTAAGCTAACTGGAGTATAAGTGTTAATTCTGATTAAATTAAAATGAGCAATGCTTGACCTACTTGGAGCAGTTCTGATTTAGATTATGGACAGAGGCATGATTTTTTTGCACATCTGTGTCACCCTTGCTAATCTTCCAAGTACAAGATTGTGGGGTTTTTTCTCCTCATTTTTAGTGTGTACTGTCCATCACATTTAAACAGAATGGTATAGCTGAAAATATTATTATGAGATTATGGCTGCCTGTAGACAGGTCTTGCTAACAACAAAGCATGTTGAGCTTTGGGTTCCTTAGTGTTTCTTTCCCAGAATTGTAATAGAAAATTTTTAAAAGGTTGAGCCCTTTTTTTTCCCCCAGACTCCCTCCTTTATCCCCTTGTTTTTAGTCTTTGATCCTTCTTCCTTTGCTCTGTATCATTTCCCCCTCCCCCTGCTGCTGAAACAGAGATTTAGAGATTTAGGCAGAATGTAGAAATAAACATCATAAGCATATTAGTGTTAAGAAGCAGCAGATCCAAGTCAGTTATTCCATTTTTTGTAAAATGCAGACTTTTGTTCAACTCATAGTGAAATTTTGCTATCCTCATAAGATACAGAAGCAAGGGAGTGGCTAGTTGTTTTCAGTACTTCACCACAAATTTATGGGTTTGTTTTCTTCCTGTTTGGATAGGGTTTTTAAAGGGTTGTATAAGTTTAAAAAGGTAAAAAGGAACAGAAAAGGTAAAAAGTTCCTTCTGCATTTTTGTTCCTAAATAACACTACACAGTCATGCAAAATCAGTTTCCATTGTTCAGAAATCAGGTTTCAGCAAGGCAGTAGGGGAAAAAATATTTATGACTGTCTAAAGAAAAGCAAACTTTACTACCAGAACTGGTTACCTTTGCAAAAGCAGAAGTAAAGAATTGTAATTTGTCTAAATTATGGATTCAAAATGCTGTTGGAAGTTTCTTTTTATAGCTCTCCTTTGACAAACATCTCACATTTTACAAAAAAACCCACAGAACTTCTTTGTTCTAAACTAGTAGAACAGTTTATTTCCCCTTTTACAAGGAAAAGAAGCAAGTACAAACTGCAGAGTATCCAACTGTATTCTGCAGTGTGGACAGGTTACTAGAGATCAGTGTGAAATCTTTGCTCCTCTTCAGTCCTTTGATCTCAAGAACCAAGGTCAGAAGAAGTCTGTGCAAACAAACACAGCAAACAGCAGCAGCAGTGTGGGTCTGGCCTGCCACATTTTTACTTTCACTGTGCAAAAAACACAGCGAGTCACTGAAGTTATGTTGGAGAAATCTAATTCAGAGTTACTGTTATGAATCCACTTCAGGATATTCAGAGGAAAGTGGTTTCTTTCCTCACCAGGGCCGCACCTGTAATTTTGTTACTGTAATTTTGACTGTGACAAGAGTGATTAGTTACCAAGTTTTACCCATTTCTTAGGAAAGAGGCCCTATTCTTACCTCATGTGACATAATGCCACCTGTAGGGAAAACTTGTGTAGAGGCAAAGCTTTACTGCACAGGTAAAGATTGTTGTCTTAACAGAAGGCACAGATCCTTGGAACTCATTTCAGATACTGCTCATGTAATGTTCTGGGTACAATTGCATTACATAAATGGGAGAAAATAAGGTGTCATAAAGAATGGAAGATTATTTTCCCTGTAAGAAAGAAAAAGCAACAAAATAAAAGCAACAATTTCATAATAATTTCTTCAATATATGTTTGGGGCGGACAGAAAAATGTAAGTAAGGGACAGAGGTTTTTTTCTTCCGTGTTTTAAAAATCTCACAATGGAAGAAAGTCCAGCTAGGAGGAGCACTGATACCAACAACGTTGAAAAATTTCTAATGTATTGCCAAAAACAGCAGTCTGTTTTATTACTGCTCAGTTATTTGCATGATTGAACTTGATTCCAAACCACTTGAATAGAATTTCACTAACTAGTTACCAGTGCAGAGGTGACTATGGGCATGATCATTGGGTCACATATTCTGATAAATGATGGATTTTCAAATACAGATTTCATGAGATAAATTGTAATGACTAAGAAAAAAATCTCATCTGTGTTTTCAGGTCAAGTTAATGTTCTTGGTTTTTTTCTTTTCTTATCCCCCCAAATGTGTCATGTTTTACAGGCAGCTTATTAGACTTCCTTAAAGAAGGGGAAGGAAAATACTTAAAACTCCCACAGCTGGTCGACATGGCTGCTCAGGTACCAAAAAAACTGTATTTTGTGCCTAGAGAAGAGGTATCAGATATCAACTAAACATAAATATTGAATGCTCTGGCTGTTGTGTGCTGTTGTGTACTGCTCTTACACCTTGTGTTGTGGGTTTGTAATTTGTCAGAAAGGAATGAGTCTGGTTTGCAATTAGCAAATACTGCATAGCCAGACACATTAATCAGTGCCAAGCTCTTGGTCACTGTGCTATAATTCCTATACTTATACAATGGGAATGGAGCTAAAATAAGGGGTTTCAACTTAATGCTTGGGAGAAATGTGTATAGTCATGAAAAATAACCTTTTATAACATTTTTCATTTTGAGATTGCGGATGGCATGGCTTACATTGAAAGAATGAACTACATCCACAGGGACCTCCGGGCAGCTAACATTCTTGTAGGAGACAATCTTGTGTGTAAAATAGCAGATTTTGGTTTAGCAAGGTTAATAGAAGACAATGAGTACACTGCAAGACAAGGTAAGGCTAGTAAATTAATTTAATTAATTAGACCAGTTGCCTTTCAATTGCTTAGAACTGTTACATTTAGCAGAACATGCCTGGATAAAGAACATGCATGAAAGTGTACTTTCACAGCTATGTTTAGTGTAATCCCTCATGTAAACCTAAGTGTAATCCTAGTAAACTTCCTTTGTTCAAAGTTATGTGGCAGTTTATTTGTGTTTTCAAAAAGGATTTTTAGTTCTTTTGGGGGGATAAAACATGCTACTGTTCAAGGAGAGATGAGATTACAGAGAAGTTGTTAATCAGGTTCACTTTTTCAAACATATTCAATAAGACTCTCAGATGTCTTTAGTGCTTCCACATATTGTAGCCAAGAGTTGCTGTCCTAGTTTGAGAAATATTAAAATACTATACCACCTTGAATTTTATCAATAAAGCAAAGTATAAAAATAATTTTATTGTATTACTCTTTTCAAAATATTTTCAAGTGTTAGCAAATTGTGGATTAGCAAGTGTATATTGAGAATCTGTCTTTCCCATGTTTGTAGGAGCTAAATTTCCAATTAAATGGACTGCTCCAGAAGCAGCGTTGTATGGTCGGTTTACAATCAAGTCGGATGTGTGGTCATTTGGAATTTTACTGACAGAGCTGGTAACTAAGGGGAGAGTGCCATATCCAGGTAACAAGAAGATTTAATAGATTTTTCTTTTCTTTGTTGTATTCTGTGCCTCTGAAGTTACCTTTTGTACTTTTTCCCTTCTTTTAGAGCCCACAGTTGACATGCAGAGACAAAAACATAGTCACACCTCACTGGTTCCTTTGTACACAAAGATACTTTGGTTTATTTTCAGGTTAAATATTGCATATTTTGAAGGGTTTTAAGATAATAGCATTTCTAAATGTGACTTATAGTTTATTTCAGATTAGTGGGTATTCTTATGTTTCCTATCTGTCTGTTCCTGCTGTTTCTACTTCTGACATTTTCCCAGGCTAGAGAGAGCATCAGTACACTGAACTTGCTAAACCAGTTTTTGAAACTAAACATTTTTTAGTAGATATTTTGCTAGATCTGGAATTTGTGAGGCAGTTCTGTTAGGGACATATAAAGCTTTTTTCTTGGCCTTATTTCAAATTAAGTGGTACTTGAGTGGAATCTATTTAAGGGAGAAGCTATTTGTGCTTGAGCCTTCTTTCTGATAGGGCAGGTCCAAGGCAGTGGAAAAGGACCAGGTGTTCAGGAATTACCAGTGTACTGAAATAATTTTCAGAGAATGTATTTAATGCAAAATGTAAAAAATTTGTTGACTATAAAGCATGTTCATTAAAGGTTCTGTTCTGGTAGGACCACATGCATTGCAGCTGCAGAGGTTCTTGAAAAACTTTGGGAAACTCTTCTTTGCATAATGTCATTCAGAGCTAATGTGCTTTCCTTTTAGGAATGGTGAATCGAGAAGTCCTGGAGCAAGTGGAACGTGGGTATAGGATGCCTTGTCCACAAGGCTGCCCAGAGTCTCTCCACGAGTTAATGAAACTGTGTTGGAAGAAGGACCCTGATGAGAGACCAACATTTGAGTATATACAGTCTTTCTTGGAGGACTACTTTACTGCTACAGAACCACAGTACCAGCCTGGAGACAATTTATAAGCCAACAGTCTATATAACATGCACAAATCTGCCAAATGTAAAAGACTTGCAAAGATTTCCTGAAGTCTCTAAGGAATCACAGGAAAGAAAATCTTTGCTACTTTGCATGCTCTTAATGGCAAACTGGAATTTCATAATGCAGTTGCACAAAACCACTTTTAAAGTGTTATACTCTGATTTACCAATGACATGTTTGGGTTTTGTTTTTTTTTTCCTTTTTCCCAACTTATTTTCAGGGTCCAAAGGAAGCTTATTGAAAATATGGGGTAGAAAAAAATGAGTGTTGGTGTGAACAGCAGCAGAAAAACCAATGTTCCAAATCCTTTATTCTCTCAGTATTTGCTAATCATTCTACTAATGAGGGAATTGTCTGGAATTAGTGATCTTGGGGTAAGGCCTTTATAATGCAGAAGAACTTTGTGGGACCAAGCAATTCTATTCCAGTTCAGTAAAAATCCCTGTGTTTAAAACTACATGTGTGTGCCCCCACCCCCTCAAAACGAAAGATGGTACAACTGTATTTGATTTATAGTCTCAATCTTTAAGCTTCCACTTTCGTGGACTTCATTAGGGTAGGCAGGTAAAAAGAGAAATTGGAAAGTGAATGAGAAACTTGATCTAAATGGTAGACCTCAATAGTGAGATTAGAGAGCATAATGCACTGTGTTAATACTTGTATTAATATAACTGGAAAGTAGCATGAGAGATTTTTCCTTTTTTCTTTCTGCATAGCTAATTAAGAATAATGAAGGTAACTAGAAAATGAGGTAATATTTTATGAAATTGTGTTGATAAAGTATGATGATATTTGAACTTGAAGCTATGTAATACAATCACGGAAGGAAAGCCTTTAATCTTTTAAGCTCCAATGGAACAGCAAGCTTTTGTATGGGAAGACTACCTGAACAAAGTTCACCAGGAAAACAAGACTGAAGCTGGTAAATGACCACCTTTTAGTCCTTTTGCAGAGACAGGCTTGGTACTGTTGTATGTGGCTTGTGTAAATGAGGGCGGGTGCCACAAGTGCTATCTGTCACTAGTTCAGGGATTTGATTGCACCTTTGCTTTTCTTGACTATTAAGACACACATGCAGTTGCTCTTCCCACTTCTGCCCTTCCTACAGAATTATTTAACTAAAAATAAAGGAAAGAAAATGTGAAAATTTAAAAAGTAAAGGGATAAAATATATTTAATATTGTCCAAGTAATGAAATTTGCTGGCATTCAGCCAAGCTGACACTACATCTGGATTTATTTTCTTTGGCTACTGACATATCAAGCAATAACGTCATGTCTTTTACTCAGCAATTTGCATGAGGCTCTGAATTTCTGATCATGTTTATGTACTTTAATTTTGAAGCACTCTTAGTTACCAGCTTGGAATTCATATTATCATTGTAAAGCTATCCAACAAATGAATTCAGAAAAGCTGGTAATATAGTTCTGGTACTAAACTTAACATTCATGGGTTTACACTACATTGAATCCAACTACCAAACACATCTGTGTAGGAGCAGTGCCATCATTTTTCATTTTCCCTCATCATTGCTCATCAACTATACATCTGTGGTTATCAAATTTTAAAAGGGCTTTCTGTAAGAAAAACAAAAACAAAACAAAAAACACACACATAAAATACTCAAAAAACCCAAAAAGGTGATGAAATTTTAATTTTTCTAAATATTTTAAAATTAATAACACAATCATATGGGTTTATGTATTAATACAGTCATAACAAAAAAATGCCAAAAATGACACTGGCATTGTATGGATTTTTAATTACTGAATGGAACAGTTCATTGTAATAACACTTGTATAGTAAAGGAATAAAACACTAACTTAATGAACATGTTCATTGTAAATGGTTGTGTATTATAAAACTTCTCCAAAAGAGTTTGTATGTTTATGAAAATTTATTTGTTTCACCTAAAGACCTTGATGTGGTTCTTACCCTAACAGAGTTTAAAATTCACATTCACACTTTTTATATAAATAGTAATAAGTTTAATTATGTAACTAAGTATTTTTATAAAGTATGGCATNATTGAGGGGAGAAGGCTGGGAATAAAGCATTCATGAGGTTGTTTTTTTATCCTCTGTAAGTTGTACTTCCATACAGGATTGTGAGTTCATTGTGCATTGTAGCTGTTAAAAGAGACATTTTCTAGACTGGTTCACAGGTCCTTGGCAGGAATGGGTAGGAACAATTCTGCCTGGGCTTAAAACAAACCCCTGTGGTGGACAGACAGACGGACTTGTGATTCTTGTGAGAGCAAGTCCAACTTAAACTCTCAGCTGGCAGTCACTGCCACTCTGTAAGGCAAGCACATATCCTCCCTCTTGCTTTCTCTGGGATTAGCAACCACTGTTCACTTCTGTCTATTTTTTCAGGGAATTTTATACATTTGTTCTTGTGATAGCCAATGTTTTATCTCAACCTCATTGTTACCTGTCTCAATGACCAGTACAACTCAAAGTGCAGATCCTGGCATGTATATACAGTGCCACTGTAGGTCAAGGAGCTAGTACAGTTTGAGTTTCAGTAATAACTAACACAGCACTAAAACCATTCTTCTTACAGAACCTACAAACAAAAGGTTTACTGTATTTTTAGTATTTCCTGTAATGTAATTAATGTTTTACTATTTTGAATGAGAACAATCATGTAATTTCTGGTAATCTGTACTCCTCCCTGTTGTCCATCTGAACCTTGTGATTTCCATTCTGCATGCTAGGCCTGCAGACTGTTTCTGTCTTGCATTGTTTCAAGCTGTAGTATTTTAAGAATATTTTCATAGTATTTTTGAGTAAACTTCCAAACATAAACATGTGTATGATCCTACTGTTAAGATAAAGTACATTCCTACTTTAGCATAAAGCATTATGAAAAGAACCTTATGTGTTCTTATCCTTGCAACCACTGAAGTGTCATTTCACCAGGCTTGTGAGTAGCCCTTACAACTGAAAAGTAGCCTTGGAAAGGTTTGGAGGAGGTTTTGTTTGGTTTGGTGGGTTATTTTGGTTGGTTGGGTTTGTTGTTTTGTTTTGGTTTTTTGTTTTGTTTTTTTTTGTTGTTGTTGTTCAAAGAAAGACTTCTAGAGTTTGCTGATGGGCAGAAACAAGGCAAAATGCTGTCTCACCCACAGTCATCTACAATATTCTAAAGCACGTTTTCTGCAGTTGGAGTGAGTATGAGTATAAAGTAAATTTAATGAGCCCCTAATTTTGTTATTTATTTTCAACTGTTCAATAAACTTTTCAGTTTTTAAGTTTTCCATGGAGATGCTGTAGATGTTTGTATTTGTGCCAATGTTCCCCTGACACAACTTCACTTAGAGCTATACAGTAATGTTGGGTTTAAATCACAGGAGTACTCTGCATAAGCTAAGCACAGACTCAAATCTTCACACCTGAAATAAGGAATTTAGGGCTACGTTGGAGCAACTGATCTGGTCACCAGAAGCAGGTCTGGGTGGGTAACTGCCTAAGTCCAGAATTGTGATTCACCCAGAAACTTGCCTTGTGCAGTAGGTACTTGGGCTCTGTGCAAATGTCTGAAAGTGCAGGTGCCTTCACAGACACACGTTTTGCTCCCTTCATTCATGTTCAGCCTTGTTGTAGGACAGGAACAAAACTGCCTTTGACCTTCTTGGCACTGCAGGAGAGTGACTGTCAGTGTGGGGCTGGGAGCATCCCCCCAAATATACATCTCTGACAGACACCTTTCCAGGACAGGGTGGGAAGCGTCAGGAGATGGAAATGAGATGGTTGTATCTATTTTTGATGTAACAGCCTTGCGTATAAAACCTGGGTTCCGATCAAGAATCCTGGCTAGCTGGGTGTCAGCTGTGAGAGACTGTTATGAGGTTGTTGAGAGTTGGAAGCAGAACCCACTGCAGAACTTCGCCCTCAGCTGCAGACTTTAACATTTCCTCAAGGACCAGATTATTTTCTCTGCACTTTTTCCTAGTGACACTGAGAGAGTGTTAGCTACAGAAACAGCAACAGCTTCCCTGCTTCTTTCTCCCTTAGCATGGGGGAGGAAAAGGGGAGAGTGAGATAGAAGGATGGAGGCAAGCAGCTGAGGTACCACACTTCATCACTGGGGAGACGGAAGCAGGCTGAGGGGTGTGGCATGGCAGATGTCATATGTTCTTGTCTCTGTCATATTTTGAAAAGGAGGTAGAAATGCAGGGGGACTGAAGAGCATCTGTTCCCCTGTGCACAGTGGAAATGGAGCAAGGCTAATGCCAAGTGCTGCTTCTGTTCTCTCTGGTGGTTCTGGGCAGCTCACCCTGACTGGTTTCTAGCAGAGCTGCTTCATATTAGTTGGGAAGTCCCAAGTGTTGTTTTGCTCTCAGAAATTTCTAAGAATGAACCTTCATCAACTCTTAGGAAATTAAAAAAGAAAAGATACTGAGAGCCTGACCAGAGAGTTACTGGCTCCTGGATCCCAAATAGCATATCAGACTCTGCGAGGTAGCTTAGCATTTCTTTCCTAGTGAACGTATGTGGATGTAGGACTTTGTGTCATGTTTCCCTCCTCTCCATGTATGAGTATGGTGTGCCTAGGAACTTCACAGTATTCAGACACTGTACATGGGACCCGTGTTCTTCTCTGGTCCTACTCTTTGAGCTTATTTCCTTGTTAGTTCTGCATTCAAACGTGCTTTTTGTAGGTAGCACATTGATTATATTTTTAACGTTCTCTTTAAAGGCACAGTTTTCGTCAAATTGTAGCAACCACTGTTGTTGGTGTATCAAAGTATTTATAGCACTATTTTTACTTAATACTGTCCATCTTCTCTTAATATTTAATTTACTGTAGGCAAGGAGAAATATGTTGGCCATTGTGTTGTTTTTGTTTTGTTCGTAAAGAAGATAGGACAAATACCTAGTTAAACTCAGCAGGGTCTGAGAAACAGACTGGAAATCTGAAAGAGAAAGCTGAATACAAGCAGTCTTGATTAATTAGTCATGTACCAACTGGAAAGCTGACTGCTGTGCAAGCATTCCTTTCTTTAATCAAAAAGCTACTGCCAGTAGGAGCACTTCCTTTGTGCCCTGCTGGTAGGTTATTGAATCTCTAGCTGAGGCTGCTGGTAAGTACTTACTGGGAAATGGATAAATCTGTGCATTGTACCTTTGCCCCTGAAAATCCATCCCAGGCATGCTAACGATTCACCTTTTTTTCCTGCACCTCCACAGGTGCCAGCTGCTGGATTCACCATTCAGTCAATACTCCCTGCTCCCCCTCCCCCATTTATTAAAATTTGGGACAGCCTTCCAGGAGCTAAATGGCTGTTGAGCCTTCTCTTAGCTTTAGTGTTTGGCAGTGCCAGGGGCATTATTTGCTGAGGTAGGGAAGAGTAAGGAAGCATTTCTTCTCTTTCTAAAACAAAATATGATAAATCTCAGTTCAGTATGACTCCTATGGTAAAAGTACCACACATGAAGAGGACATCTAACCATTTGACTGCTTCATCGTGAGAACAGTGAGGACTTTTCTCTCCAGCAAATGTAGAAAATGCTACTCAGGGACATGTTCATGTTGTGTTGTGGGACAGGGAATGACCATGCTAAATTACAGCCCCTGTTCAGTCCTGCCAAGGAGGCCAAGTCAGATTCTGTCCTTATGGAGAGTTCCCAGGAAAAGGCAAGAGTGTTTGTTCACATTCCTAAGAGTGAAAACTGGTGACAAGATGACTCTAGGTTCCTTATGTGCCTCTATGCATCTTCCTCTCCTCTCAGTTCTAGCCGGGGTATTCACAACAAATCGACTTTTATTGCTCCATCATGGCTGTGCAGTGGTAGTATGGACACATATGAGAGGTCACAGGTTGGTGTTTTCTCTTTTTTTTAAGTGGATGATGCCTGGAAAATTAAGCAGCTTTGTAAGAGCAAGGTCAGATCTATACCCCTTTCACTGAAGTTTTGATTTTGTTCTATATTACCCTCTTTACTTCTGGAATGACTCTGTCTTTCAAAGTGGCTTATGACTACCACAAATGTATATTATTTCCATTTTGCTAAAAGACTAGAAATACAATAGAAACAATTTCCATATTTACATTTTAGTCTAGTGTTACTTGTTAAAATGACTGCATCAAAATCTGTCCATTTAATTTTCTTGACGTCTTTATCAAAGAACTGCTGTTTTTGAAAGGAGAGGATTTTTTTTTCCACGTGGAACTGAAGTTCAATCAATTGCTTCAGTGAGTTAAAGGTTATAATGAGCAGATTACAAGTAGGCTAAATATGAGCTCTGGCGCCACTGTCATTAGAATGGCCCCAGCCTTTTCAGACTGCTACTAAGTGTTCTAAAGAGCAAGTGTGTATATACTTAGCAATAGATATGCCCCTGATTTCAATTGATCAGTAAAGTAGGAAGAAATTACTCTTTTTGTGACCTGGGGATGACAAAGAGCATTCAGGAGGGTAGTGGGATACATCTCCACTATGACAGGTGAGCCTATCTTGTGGATATTCTCTTGATCTATTGATGAAATAGCTTCAGCTTCATTTGTTCTTTGTTCCAAGACAGACATTGTTATGCCAGGCAATAAATAGAAATCTACTGATAGGCAGCATTTATCCCAGGGGTTTCCAAGGTATTTATCATCTTTCCCAACAACCCTTATTGCCTAATACATAGCGTTTCCCACACACTCTCAAACAAATCAGTGTCATTATCTCTGTCATTTATCCTTTATCAAGCAGAGAAGGGGTGTTTTGCCAGGGTCAAGTTGAAGACTGTGATCAAGCAGCGTCCAGAATCTCGCATTTGGTCAATTGTACATTTCCTTTCAGGTGGACAACATTTAGCATCACCCACCAACCTTGACCCTTGGTCTTGAGCTTGGAGAAGAAAAGCTACAGTAATTCCCAATTATTGCTCACAGTNAAAGAGAGAGAGAGAGAGAAAGAAAGAAACCTGTAGGCCCTGCAGTGCAATTTGGCTGCCACAAAGCCAGTGTACCAATTATATCATGCAGACAGAAGTGTGTATCTCTAGCCTGAGGCTCACCCAGGGGGCCCTGGGATGCTGGGATGCAGCTAGCCACCTTTCAGCCCACCCACATGTGGACCTTTGCTTCTGAGAACAGCGACTGCCAATGGGATCTGCCTTCCCAGGTCACTGAGCTGCCACACCTCAGACACACAGCCAGGGGGGCAGGAGGCTTTTGTTAGGCAGTTTGGACAGGACACAGGTTCTGTGACCAATCCACAAGCACTACCCAGTGAGAACATTGATGAGTTCCCCTACGGTTCCCATTGTTCCCTTCTTGTATCTCACTGTAGGTTCCAGACTTCACTGATTTGCAGCAGTGCCCTTTCTAGACTGAGGAATGAGCACCTCCTTCTGTGCCATTCCAGTCTGTTTCACTGACACTGCAAATATGTCAAAACCCTCTAAGCACTCAGCTGAACACCCACAAAACCTCTGACTTGATGATATCATGCCTTTTCCTCCTTTGACCTACCTTTGCAATTGTTTCTCACAGAAACGTCTCATTTGAGTTGTTTTTTTAATTCACTTAGAATCTGGCTAGTACCTACTCAGTTATTTTAGGCTTCTTTAGGAATGAACCATTATCTTTTTATGCCTAAGACTGGAGTCTGTGTATCACCTGGTTTGTTATAAGATGTTGAAAACCGTCCCCATCGTCATGGGTGAAATGTGCATGGTACAACCTGCCTAGATACATAAATGACCTCGGGCACTGTAGTACATGATTCATCACCTCCAAGAAAAGTGGGATGGGATGTTGCTCCCACAATGCAGGTGGGAACAGCAGAGGAACCAAGACACAGGCAAGGAAAATGTCTTAGCCAGAATCACACAAAGGAGACCTCACAAATCTGTTTCAGATATGGGTTACTAATATCTCAAGCAAATACCCTAAGCAGGGGAAAACTCACAGAACTGGAATCACTGTCTCTTAACTCTCAAGACTGTTTTATTCCATGCTGCTAAAGAAAATGATGGTTGGCACAAGACTTATGCTCTGTCCTTTCTCTGACACTGCAGTTTGCTGAAGAAGATTGGCATGTGGTTTACTCTTTGCTTGGAATAAATGTTGACATTGAGTAGTGTATGTGGGACTGGAAAAAAACAATTCTGGTGCATCCCTGAGTCTTGGGGACTTTGAAACACCTGGAGCACAACTGCAATTACCTCACTCCCAGTAACAAAATGCCTTATGAGGAAATGAGAACTGGAATGTGACTGCAAGTACCAAAACAACTCAGGGAGATGCAGCAGTGGCTGGAAAGAGATGGTATGTAAAGGCTGTCTAGTTTGGAGAAACGCTGTTTTCCTCACAGGATAATAGGATCTGATGGCCTTTGTCCCCTTAATGGTATTTTGGACTGCCAGTCCAGGGTGGCTGTTTTCTTCCTCTGTGGAGTGGGAGGTGATACAGAATTACTTTCATCTTGAAAGCCCTTTGTGATTATTAATGTTCTTGAGGAAGGGGTAAGCATCTGGAAACAGGAAATATAAGATGAAACATGGCCACTCAGCTAAACTGACAATGGCCACCCAGGTCTGGGCACATGCTGGTACTTCAAATCCACAGACTGTCTGAAAAGGTTAATTCTCAAAGTACCAGCTGAGGAAAGGGCCCACAGTCCTTTTGTTATAGGCATTTGGATGTAATGAGGCAGTAAATTAGGCTATGCTTGGCAGTCCTATGTGCTGTCAAGGCTTTCTTTATTCATGTGGTCAATAGAGACATGGGAGAAATTGTCAACAATTTTGAAGGCTTCTCCAGAGAGCTTGCCAGCAACAGACAACTCTGCTGTAAGACACATTTTAGGGTGCCATTGTGAAAAGGATACTAACAAACATGTAAGTTGTGAATTCTCACAAAATAGTTCCATTTGCATTCTTAGAAATTGGGAACATGTGGTTCTCAGGCAAGCCAGTGTGAAAGTGACCAGTCAGAATTCCAGGGGGGTATTTGATGCAAGATGCACATTTCTGCACCTTCTCTTTTCTTGCAATTTTTAACCAATATAAATCGTTGTTTTGTTGTTTGATTTTTTTTTCCCAGTATCAGTGACTTTTCCCATTGCTGTGTTATCAACAGTGCAGTCTTTTAAACAGGGGGGAACAAAATATCATTTAACAGAAACAGAGAATCAGTGAGTATCAAACCACTGTGGATGACAATGAGGAGTGTGCATTTTTTGTTCACTGGATTAGATCAGAGGAGGGCACTGTCCACTTGGCTACAGCTGCTGTCCTGAAAGCTCTGTGGGCCAAACAGGAGGGAAAGGTGACACCCATGGGACCTCAATGGAAGAATGCTCATTAACTCAGAGAGATTCCCTGCTCCTGCTTGCCCTCATTGGCATGTGGTCTTGATTTTGAAGTAATCTATACATATGATTGGCTTTAAAATAACAAATAAAATACAGTAGTCGCTGAGTTCTTGTAGACTCTGCCCATGTTAATTTTTGAAGGATGAAAAATTATAGCCACTGCACAGTGCTTAGTGGCAGAATTGGCCGGAACATTACAGAGTAATTTTGTAGAACTCTGGCATTTCTGAAAGAAAATATTTTTGCTGAGTCCTGTTTCGTCATACACCCCTCTCTTGATTCCATCTTTCTTACATATTTTAATCTGAGATTTTCACCTTTTAGCTGCTTCCTACTGGATATGCTGTTGATCTTGCTTGTCTAATATGTTACTATTTATTAAAAATAGCCTTTTTAGGCAGTGATGTGAGGAGCCATAAAGACAGCCTGGTTAGAAAGGAAAATTAGTGAACAAAAGATATGTCTGCTCAGAAGAAATTGACATAGAAAGGGCTGCCTGGAACTGTGAGCCTGGGGACCAGCCCTGTGAACTACAGAAAAACATCCTTGAAAAGGGCAGCTGGCTTCTTTGAAGTGCGGATGAAGTATCTAGAAACCAGAAACATACACAGATACCACTGATAAGCACCCAACAAGGAGGCTGTAACAACAATTTGTCACGTGAAGGTGGAAAACAGTCTCAAAAAAACCCCAGCTTTTTTAGCCAGAGACACGTGGCTAAAAGAAAGAGTCTGTGACATGGATCATTTTGGAAATGGGACTCTACCAGCTCTCTTACTATCTGTGTCTGTCCTCCTCTCTTTCAGGAAGAGTTGGTCCCCCAGGTTGTTCCCACCTTTTGAGATGGTTTTGCAGCTTTTGAAATCTGGTTATTTCACTTCCAATCGATAGCATAAATATTAATATAAGTAATCATAAAAATATCTGTTGTTATATCATTGATAAATTTGCTTCATTCATGATAAACAGTAATTTAAAATAGTATATAACTACTTGGCTGCTGCTGTCATTGGTTGTCCCACAGTACTGATTCATGTTATTATTAATTGATACCATGGTGTTGTTTGAAAATATATATTATTGACGGCAGATACTAATTTGTAATAACTTGATATATATTCATTCATATTCATTTTATTAACCATAGATATGTTTTCTAGTGGCAGTTTTTTGTGGTATTTGTGGTAATCTGTAATAAATGAAAGAAATTTAGTGGGCAAAGCTTTCACGTCCTTGTGTGTTACAGATTCCCACAAACCCACAGCCATTATCACTCCGCACTTTTTTTAATAATCACTCTACCAATACTGCTTCCATAATGAAACCAGGTTAAAAAGGATGCTCAATCCTTAATGATTTTCAGGAGAAAGTGTCAAATGTTCTTGCTCGGTGTTGAGAGCCGCTTTGCTTTGGTGTCAGGAATTAATTTTGCTTGCCAGATGTAAATGTTACTTGCATTTTGTGACATTTCATCATTAAAAAAAAAAAGCATTCATGTGTTACTGCATCACTGTGGTTCCTTGTTTAATTTGTTTTGTTTTGTAGTTTATGTGAAAGTTACAGGTCAACGTGGTCAGAAAGTCTAAAGGAACTGAGCTCTATTAGATGAGTACATGTTTTAGCTGGTGTCCAGAATCTGTAGGTCTTTCTTTAGGGTTTGGACAAGAAGCTTCTTTTCTTTGTCTGGATAATTGGGAGTTTGTTTTAGTTTTTTTTAATGGCTGGGGCTTTTTCACAAAAAACACTCCTTACTGAAAACTACAAACTTGGTAATTTAATTGCCTGTGCTACCCTTGTCTGCTAATAAACACTTGGCCTTCATGAGCTGATCTGTTTGCTGAAGTAATCAGTCATATTGGAGGGAATTCCCTTCAGTATTAAGAGCTAAAAGATCCTGTTCTAAAATAACTTGGTATTTCCTTTACTGAGAGCAGGAGGTTTGAGAATAGGGGTGCTTCTCTGTTTAAATTTGACAGCTAAAATAGTATGACTTGGCTTTCCTGTTTAATCTTTTACTCCTGCTTGGATGGAGTTTAAAAAGAAACTGAAGAGGGCTTATTATCAACTATTCACAGCCATGAAATTAGGCAAACACACATTTGGCAGAGCAACAGAAGCTGATGAGGGAGAGGGCTGTGAAGGTTTGGAATATCTGCTGTTTCAACTCCCTATTTCTTCAGAAAAACAGGGAAAAGATTGACAGCCATTCCTCAACTGACTAGCATTCCTTAATCTTTTTTCATCATACTGTTTTATCATGCTATAGGGTTTTTTTTATTTTATATGTCATGTTTGAAGCAGGCTGCCAAGCATTTGCCATTCTGCATGGAATACAGATATATTTCTGGTGCACTACCTGAAGAAGAAGCTTGTGGTAAGTCATCTTTCCTTCAAAGCTGGAGTTTTGGTACTCTCCATTTTCCTAATCCTGGACTTGTCTCATCAGTTTTGATGGGAGTTACTCTGTCAGGAACACACCATCAGCCTGGGTCTGCCAGGCAGGAGGAACAATGGTAATATGATGAAATCTGCAATGTGAGGAGAATTTGATCCTCTTCAGTGTAATCTGATATTCATTATTGTTCCCCTACAGAGAAACTCCAAAATAGTCTGCTTGGGAAAAAAAGAAAGATGTGAGCTTAAATATACATGTACCTGATGGAAACAGTTACTTTGCATCTTTTAGAGAGTGGGAAAGGGACTGTGGGAGATGACGTCTGTCAGCATCTTCTTGTGTGTCCCAGGAGTGCAATGTCAAACATCAGGTTTGTGCCACATTAGTGATGTTTTGCCATGTAACTCTTTGCATTGGGTTAGCAATGAGCTTGTGCTGATCTGTGCTTCTTCCAAGGATTTATATGCTTTGCAGTTCTCTTGCACTAAAATAGATAGGGAGAAAAGGGAAGGGTTGCTTAATTGGCCAAAATTATCTATTTGATTAAAATGCCAGGATTTTGGAAAAATAAAGAAGTAAAAACATCTCAAATCCTTCAGTTTTCCCAAATAACATTCTTTGATGCTTTATTTAACAAAATAATATGCTCTTGACTAAAACACAGCCTGTCTTGTAATTATTCTTATCTCCTTCAGAACAGAAAATGTTAAGAGTATGGATATCTGGCTTATTCAGGATCCTATTCCTGGCTGGGTTACTCAGGCCACTAGTTAAAACAGGTTTGAATGTTCAGTTTTATAGACGTAAGCTTTTAAATAGTATGTGAAGTGGGAAATGCCAACAGATGATGATCAATTCTCACTGCTTGCTCCTAAACACTTAGAAGTTTTGCTGGACTGACTGAAAATGTATCATTGCAAGTTCATTTGGGGAAGTAAAAAAGTGGGCTTAATACCATTTCAGTGATTTTCCCAGTTAGGCAGAGCATTTATGAATGAAGATTCATATCCATGGAACTA
>WEIU01006463.1:169923-249547 GCA_013389925.1 Aegithalos caudatus | reverse complement strand
TTTTTTTTTTTTTTTTTTTTGTTGGTATATTGTGTGTAACAGTGAGTTTGCATGGGAACAGCTGTTGTTTGTTTATGCAAGGGGTTTATGCACACAGGGATTCTCAGGAAAATGCTATGAATTAACCAAAAGTATGAAATAACCAAAAAGAATGAATTAACCAAAAGTATGATCATTAAGAGTGTTAATGAAAGAACATAAAATCTGTGCTTGGATAGCTGCATTGAGAAGCACAGTACCCTTAACCTGTGGTAACTTCGTGGATGAGAAATGGGGATGTCTTCTTCAGAGTCAACATGAACCTCAAAATTTGATAAATGCTGATTTAATCTAGAAATTCTGGTTGCCATTATCTTGAGAGATACTCTGGAACTGTCAGTAGCAGAGGGCCCTTGGCTTCCTTCATAAACAGCATCCCTGTTGCCAGAGAGAGCTGCATGTGTTGACTTTCTGTCTCTTTATTGGCGTCAGATCAAATTAATCCAGCTGGAATTTTTCTTTCGGAAAATATACACCTTGGTATACCTACAAATACTGTTGCCAAGTTATGGGATGTTCATACCTGGATTAGAAAAACTTATTATTTGTTACAGTTAGCTGGGCTGAAGAGTTTGGTTCAGCTGTATGTTACTGATATACTTGATCTCATTTTCTGATGGTTTCTTCTAGCTACTTGTGAGGAAGAAATAAAAAACTTATTCTAATTACATGTAAATTAATATTATTCTAGATGCAGTGTGGTGGAGTTATTTGGAGATGTATAAGTAATTGATCTAACTTTGCCTGCAGTTGCACACATAGGCCTTGAGAGAAGGCTGGAGAATGTATAGTAAATGCTTGAATTGAGTGTTACACTTTTCTGTTTTATGCTTTGAAAGGACAAACTGGGTATAGTCCAACCCTTGCAGGTCTGTGATATGGGCAGTGATGACTTTGCTTCTGTGTCTCTCCCAGACACTCCCCCTTTCCACTACTGCATAATGCTGCATTGCAGGAAAGCAGGAATGGTGTGGGAAAGCTGAGGGCTGATCACAAGTGAAGATAAACGTGTTTCCGTTGACTTATAAAACGCCATCCCTGTTTTATTTTCAGAGTAGGATGAAGCTTACTCACAAGGGAGGAGAAGTAACAAGGAAGATCTTTCTGTAAGACAGTGACACTAAAATTATAAAATCTAGTTTATGGATTCCAGTTTATGGCCCCATTGATCATTCAGAAGTGATCTATTTCATGTTCCAAGTATGCATATACATTCAAAGTAAAAGTGGGTGCTTATCTACACAACAATATTTACAGACTGAGATCTGTACAAGAAATGATTGGCCAGACAAAAAAACTGTGAATATCAATTTTTGCTACTACACTATGTTATTTTCTGTCTAAAACCACTAGATGAAATATCTCTTATATGCATTTTTTGACAAATATTGGTTTTTTCCTTCTTCAAATCCTGAATAATGATACCAACAAATGTTTCAACCAACAGCAGTATTGCATATGACTTAAGTAGATGTATTACTAAGAATTTTATCCTGTATTTCTGTGCCAGAAATTTGAGTCTGCAGGGGAACCCCACTACCAGGATTGTCTTCTAGAAGATTTTAGTGACTTTAATATCCAGGGAGGCTTCCAGAACAAAGCCTGTTAATAATTTTTAACGGATATTTGGCCAAAAAAAAACTGGAAAAAAGTTATTCAAACTAATATATTTGAGTGAAAATGAAAAAGTTGTTGGAAGTTACTCATTCTTATTTTGAAATGTTACTCTGTTGACTGCTATGGGTCAGATTCTTTGCCCCATATGTTCACTGACACAACACAGCTGCTGACCTACTCCGGGTGCTGCAGTGCAGCACAAAGCTTTCATGGGATGTCATAAATCATAGAATGGTGAACCAGGAACTCTGTCAATACAGGATGGCAAGGACCTGAAGAGGCTGCAGAGGAATTATGATGTAATTTTCAGATGATTCATTTTTTATAGAAAGAAAAATTCTTCCCTGTGTGGGAGAGAAATGCTGCTTCGAAAACTCATCATATTTAAACTACTGCTTTTTTTTTTTTTTTTTTTTTTTTTTTTTTTTTTGTCAAGAAGCTTTTCTGCTGCAAATTTCAGGCAGCCATGTCCCTGTTTTAGGGTGCTTTACTTAAGTATGTGCTGCCAAGGATATGCTCATTCCCACAGAAGACTGCTCTACTTCCTACAGGTCCTGATCTGCTTAGTTTGAACCTAGTCTGCATATTGACATAGTCATTGCAACTCTGCATAAGTACAGCCAAAAGTACAATACAGACAGAACAGCAATTCCAAGTTTTCATTTGCTTTTTATTTCCTGGATTTCTACCACTTCATAAAAATTCTGAAGTTTGACAGGAAAAATAACTCTTTAGAAACCTTCACTGTATTTGATTCTTATTTTTCTTATCCCAGATGCTGAATGCAAAGCAAAAAATGGGATATAGAGGAAGCAATAGAGTGGGTCACTGAACCAGCTGAGTTTAAACCTCATGTATTAAGGAGCCAACTTTTCCAGATGAGGATATGCATATCCAGATGGAACATACAACTGTTTCAAAGCTTGGAGGTTTAATATTTTGTTTCAATAATACTACAGGGACTCCAGGCAGTACTGTTGTAATGTTGATTCTGTTCCTTCAAATATTCAGAGTTCAGTTTGAACTAGTGATTCAGAATGCTATTAAATACATTTGCTACAGGATCTTGATATATATTCTGCACCTGTATTCCCTTAAGTTTAAATAAATTGTTTCTTTCTAAAAAAATACGTAAAAGGACTGCAATGCTTGCATAAGGAAGGCAGCCAACATTTAGTGTGAAATGGGAATGGATTTTTTTTTTTTTCCAATGTGTGGTTTCCAGAGGAATAGGAAGTTTGGTTCAGAATTTGTGTTCCCAACATGCTATACTTAGCAGCGCTGTTAAAACCCCAGATGTACTCTATGTGCATTTCTTTACTGCTCTACACACCCCGTTACATAATTCTTTACATTGCTTGTGGACAAGAGAAAGAAAAAAAATGAATAAAAAGTTTCACAACGTGCTACATTTTCTATAAAACACATAGAAAAGAGTGTGCTGTTATTCCATCCTTTGCTACTGAGTAACTCCACTGGGAATTCAGAAAACCAGAAGCAAGTCTTGAATGTTATTTCCTTGCAGGCCTTAACAGTGCTAGGAATTGGTGTAGCAATCAGAGAACATGTGAGTATATGCATAAGTGCTTTGGGCTTTTTCCTAATTACTGTTTGTTTAATGAATCTACTCCATAACCTTTGGAGCAGGTGCCAAAATTCCTTTACATGAAGTTGAACACTAAAGCTGAAAATTACTTGGTCTCTATTTCAGCCATTCCCTAACAAGGTTGCCTCCCTTCACCTAATCTCCTTGGTTCATTCTTTCCACATGCAATTTCTGTGAACAATCTGGAAATCTGATTTCTTTTTTACTATTATTATGAAACTCATTGCTAAATTTTCATATTCCTACATCAGTGAGGAATATGAAAGAATGCATCCTGTAATTGTGATTGCCCATATGAAGGGTAGAGAAGCAAGGTACAAAGATGAAGTCCATGCTGCTCCATGGAGGTCACTGCAGATCCTTGAGACAGCCTGGATAACATCTGCGCAGAACAGAGCAGGCTGGACAACGTGGTCAGTAGAGCACTGAAGGGCTGATGAAACTGATATCCCCTGTAGCCCAAGGATGATTATCCAGCTCCCATTTTCATTTTGCTCTGTGGGTTTGGTGCTTCAGCCAGTGTTTTGCTCAGCAAAACAATGCATGTGTAGACATGAGCCTGCAGTGGCTACATGAAGGAGTGGAGTTTAGAGGGGAGAGGTTCTAGGCTCCTCTAATTGTACCAGCTCTATTTGTGCTGCTCTAATTCAGCTGCAAATATCAAAACTCCAGGAAATCATGCTGTTGGCAAGCTAAAAGTCATCCTGTCAGTGGCACCAGTGGCACTGCAGGGTGCAGGCAGGCTGGGGAGCCAGGAGTATGACTGGCAGGGCAGGTCTCAGGGAATAGCCAGACAAGGTTAGGGTGCCGAGACTGCTGTGAGGGCAAGGCGTGTCCCAGGGACCAGGGTCAGACAGAGCCCAGGGACTGCCAGCCTGTCCATGGTGATGAAGTCAGCCCAGATCAAGCAGGGTTCAGCCTGTGGTTCGGGGTGTGGATCAGTGAGGGCCATGGCTCTGCACAGCTGCCATCACACCTGGCAGGGACTGGGGCCATGTTCTGAGCTGAGATGGGTCTGAGGGCAGGGTTGGTGGGGAAGGGCTGCTCATGAGGATGGGCAGGGCCAGCAGGGCTGCTCCTGCCCTCAGTGCCCTGCCTGGAGCTCCCTCCAAGACAGATGTCCTTTCAGCCAAGAAAGAAGGGGGCTCTGATGGGATTTGCTGAAGGAGGGCTTAGTTGCTGTGGGGTGTAGGGGGCATTTCAGGGGACACAGAAATGGGAAAGGGACAGGGACTGTCAGAGCCAGGTGGGGGGCTCAGGCAGACCCTACATAGCCCCAGAGCCCTGGCAGGTTTATGGCCCTGAAAAGCATCAAGTCCCCCTTGTGAGGGGTTCAGTCAGAGTCAGTATTTGGGCAGGGTCAGTGCTGTGGGAGCATGTGCTGCTTTTGGCTGGGGTAGAGTTCATTTTTTCACGGTGGCTAGGGAAGGGATATGTTTTGGATTTGTGCTGAACACAGGGTTGATAGTATAGAAATGTATTTGTTATTGCTGAGCAGGGCTTGTGCAAAGCCAAGGCCTCCTCTCCTTTTCATACTGCCATGCTGGCAAAGAAGTTGGGGGTGCCTGGGACGCTGTGAGCAGACACAGCTGGGACGGGTGACCCAAACTGACCAGAGGGATATTTCAGACCATGTAGTGTCATGCTCAGGTATAAAGTGGGGGGAAAAGGAGGAAGGGGAATATTTGGAGTGGTGGCAATTTTCTTTCCAAGTAATCATTACGTGTGATAGGGCCCAGCTCCCCTGGAGATGGTTGAACACCTGCCTGCCCATGGGAAGCAGTGAATTCATGCCTTGTTTTGCTTTGTTTGTATACATAGCTTTTGCTTTCCCCTTTAAACTGTCTATATCTCAAACTGTGAATTTTCCAGCTTTTCCCCTTCCAATTCCCCCCCCTCAGTCCCAATGGTGAGGGTATGAGCGATCGGCTGCCTGGGGCTGGGTTGCTGGCTGGGGTTAAACCATGACAGAGGTCAGAGCCCAGAGTCAGGTTTGTAGGACAAGGTCCTGAGCAGCTACAGGCCTGGCTCTGCACTGCTGGCTTAGGGCTTGAGGCAGCCTGAGATACCTGGCAGGCAGGATGCCATGGGGGCCTGCTGCTCCCAAGGACTGGGAGCTGCTGAGGAGCCCCATGGGGGCAGCAGGGCAGAGTCCTCTCAGCCAGGCTTGTCCCACCTCCATTTGGGAGCAGGGGTGGCAGGGGACTGTGAGGTGGCCTCAGCCTCAAACCCTTGCCACCTGCCTGGGAATGGGGATGAGCAGGGGCCAGGAGTGAGGAGAACCACAGTCAGACACGGCCAGGGGTGTGTCCAGCCAGGATAGGGTGTTGTTCCATGGCCAGATAGCTGTAGCACAGCTGGGGGCAGGTACACCCTGGAGAAACTAAGGCCCATGGGCAGGAGGTGTGAGCCCCAGGTGAGAGACTGGTGGTGGTGAGGTCTGTCAGTGCACTTGGTGCCCTGTCTGGCCTTAGGAGGAATTTGTATGGTTCATTTGCAGCTATTTTAAAAGGGTGAAACCTGTCCTTTCCCCCAAGGAAACTCATTGCTAGTATTAGTAGAAACTCACTGCCATCAGCTATATTTAAATAGTTTTTGCATTAAATATTTTTAATGAGTTCAAAGACCAGAACTAACTCCCAGATATATCCTAAATAGCGAGGTATTAGCAGACAGGCTGATACTTTTTAGAATACCAGTCTCCAGATTAAAGTAAATTGGGTTTTATTGCACCATCTTTTTGCCAAGTATTGACACCAAATCTACAGAGCCAAACAATGTGAATTAATAAATTCTCAGTTCTCTGCAGGAACTGGAAACAACAATGATGACATTAGCATAATTTCTCTGCTGCCAGTTTCTCATGCCAAGCCCCGCTATAAACATTTAATTGTACTTCTCACTCTCAGCTGTCGTCTACCAGTAGATAGGACACTTTATTTGCAGAGGGGGCTGTTTTATAATGACTATCTAGTAGGATGGGTTTGAATTACCCATTAGTATAGCCTTGCTTCACAAATTAAAGGCCAGTCCTGGATTTTGGCTTTACTGGATGTTTTATATAACCTTTCTCTACCTTGCACCGTAGCATCTGAGAACCACATAAACATTTGATGTATTTATACTCAGAATTCCCGTGTGAATAAGGGAAATACAATTATCTGTACTAGAAACATGGGAAATTAATATGAGGCCTGAACTGACAGAACAACTTAATCAAGCTCCAGACAGGAAATCTGTAGCACAGATAGAAATTGAATCCTGACTCTTATCCAAGTGTAGCTCAGCTACAAGGCCATCTATCTGGCTGGACTGGTGTCCAGGAGGAAGAATGATTTCCTACAACAGAATCACTGCTATTTTCACTTTAGCTGCCTCAAAATGGAAGTAGATGCTCACTCACATAGGCAAGCACATCCCAAAGCTGTGCAGTCCCAAGCATGCTGAATCCTGTCCCCAGAGTGCCCCTAGTTCCTGCCCGTGGACACAGTTTGCTGATCAGAGGGGTGTGAGTTGGCTCCCAAAGCAGCCTAAACTCTGAAAAGATTTTGAGGGAGTGTGAGGCAATTATCTGGCAGAGCTGCCCAGTGAGTTTGTGTGAGCATTACATAAGAGTCCCACTACAAACTCAGTGTGCCTTTGTGCACGTTAAACCCATTCCACGGCCATTTTCACTTGGAATTTTCTCCTCACTTTCAACTTATGAGATTCAACATCCAGTTAAGTGGCAATAATTTCCAAACTTAATCCAGTACAACTATGCCCTCTGGCACACATGGATTTTTATTCAGTGCACCTAAGTTCATTGTGTCAGGTGTAGTGTTCTTGACATTACAAGTATAAGCTGATTTTTAATACTGACAACATCCTCAAAGTTCATCCAAATTCTCATGTGATCTCTCATTTAAATTTAAGCAATCTGGATTTATAGAGATACACACAGGAGGGACACTGTACAAATGCTTTTGTATGAGTTGCCAGCAGCTCTTCTAATATGTTAATTTGGGAGTTTCCAGGTCTTAACTTTTCATTTTCTCCCTTGCACCACCACAACAGAGTGATATTTAAACATCTTCTACAAGCCAAGGCCTTGAGTTGTCTCCAAATTGACAGCTGCAGGCTGGAAAGTGTGAATGAAAGCTTGTCTGTCATCAGCTTGCTGCTGATGGCCAAAAAGTTCCAGAGAAAGGCTCTGCAAAATGCAGCAGCAATGAGAAAATCTTTCTCTCTCCAGCCTTCATGGCAGTCTGATTAGTTTCTTCAGCTGTCATGATTGTGATTTCTGAGCATAAGCTTGCATGCACTGCAGTCATTTTTGTTGTTTCATGTCATGCACCTAAAGGCTTTGGATGTCTTAATGTGGCAATCATGTCTACTATGGATTTGGGAGCATCTGTCAATTAGTCCAGCACTTGACAATATTTGATCATATCTAAGTATCTGAAATGCTTGAAAACAGGTTAGTTATATAAACAATTCTGGAAACAACTGACTGTGGTGATTGCTCTCTTTTTTCTTTAAAAAACATGTTGCTACATGATGGTTGCAGCATGTATTTGTGTTGTTACCCCACAAGCTCACCTTCCTGTGGGCTGCAAATGTAGAAGAGTGGGTTAAACTTTGAGCAGGTGAATGTGAACCGTTTGTGGTTTTAATAAAGGCACTTGAAACCTGGGCTGCATTCCATATGCAGACACTTCACAGGTGCCAGTCACTATGGTGACAAACTCACCAAGTCAGGCTCATTAGAAGATTTGATTTTGATGGCTGATCAGATGGATGCTCGTCTCAAAAATTCAGCAGTTCTTTCTTTTCTGACCCTTCATCTACCATAATCAGATAATTAATATTCTTTGTGGTACTGCAATAAGGCAAATTTTGCAACATACCATAACATGTCAGAAATATTATGGGTTACAAAACTCCTCTAAGAAGGTGGAATGTAGAAGTTGATATTTGACCAAAGTGGTAAGAAATTTCATTGCTATCTCCAAGTTGTTGAATGGCACTTGGAAAGCGGAGAAATGATACAAGGGTGCATCTCTTGAAAGTAACAAGGAATGTTCCATGTTTTGTCTAAAATACTGCTCTGATATGGCCTGCAGCCATAGTAGTCATCTTTGCAGCATAAATAGTGATCATATTTTGCAAATCAAAATTCCTTGAATACCTCCTGTTTATCTCTATATACCAAAATTTTTCGAATATTCATATTTTTGCATGAAAGCCCCTAGAAGTCTTATACCTACATATTTTTACTTTTACTCATATTGAAGTGTGCTGTTGTAATGCTTTTCACATATTTCTGATCTTTGGAGCACCATAAACCTTCTTGGTCTTCAAGGTACAAGCTTCACTTCAACTGTTTTTCATAGTAAATGGTGCTGATTACAGGAAACAGTGAAGTTGTAACTAATCCTATACTAGGAGCTCTTCCAGAGCTATAGAGATTTGTCTGCTTATGTATGCTGTGTATGTCCATACACCTAACTCCTCTGTAATTTACGAAGAGAAGTAAATTATTCCTATTCTGAATTCTTCTCTTGGCCAGGTATTCCTGTCCTGGATAACCACTGAGACTGCTAATTCCCTCTAGTGAAGACCTGAGGCCAACTTTATTTCACATTCTCTCTGGCTACACTTGCTAAATTGTCCTGCAGAATCCACCTTATCTGCAGTGTTACATAAAGTGGTTTCCAGCAAAAGGAACTTTACTTGCTAAGTGTAGGCAGAACTGTTAAGTGAATGTGCAGCTTAATCTGTTTCCTTGTACTTTAGAGGACTGTAGGAACACTCAAGAAACTGTAACTCATAAAAGTATGCACATGGTAAGAAGTGGCTGACAACCTACAGCTCGGATGTACCATTAATGAAAAGGTAACACCTGGACCATCTGAACTAGGTGACTTTAGAGTATCAGACTAGTAGGGCTGAGATGAAGTTTGTTAGGAGCATGTGGCAAAAGTCTCAGGTGTGGTAAAAATGCTGCTGCTACCTGTGAGTTCAGGAATTTGAGAGAAGATCCAAGTGTGTTCAACTACAGGCTGGCTACTGAGTGTCTCTTTAATGCAACCTCAAAAAAGGATGAGGTCTGAGCATTCCAAGCTTCTCACAGGATCTAAGCTGAAAGAGTACATAGTCTGACCATCTCTCTTCAAGAATGATGCACTTACTAAGAACCTTTCTAAGAAGCAGTGGTCTCTTTACATTTGGTATGCTTACAACAGGCAGAGATTTTTTATTGGTGAAATCTCCTTGTGTTGGGCTAAATGTCAGGAAAAGAGAACAATTTTTTGTGCTAAAAAAATTAGTGTGAATATCAGTATCAGTATAAGGAAAATCAGCATAATGACATATGCAAATAATTTTTATATAAAGTATGCTTTTCAAAGTTATGATCAGTTTGGTTTAAGAAAGATTCAATGGTCCTCTTATGCAGGACCCTGAATGAAAGCGCACTGATGATTAAATTCTTAGAATTATTCTATCTGAAATTGTACACTTTTCCAATATTTACCCCATTCATTGACTTTAAAATTTAATTTTTAAAATTACAATGCATTTTTTCACATGTTCAAATATGTATTACATATCCTATGTCTGAATATTAACCACACATCTATTCACAATTAAATTCCTGATGAGGAATTTTATAAGTTACTGCAGAAGTTAAAAGACTTGAAGGATGAATTCTGCTAGAATTTAATTAATTAACTCCATTCCTAAAAATACTATGATCTCTAGGTTTTACTGCTCCAGGCAGCAAAATCAGTCCATATGTTTGTGGGATCTGGTTTTAAATGGTGACAGACAGCTGATTACTAATATTATCTGGTAATCTGTGTCTAACTGCAACTCTCTTTGATTTGTATCAAATTAGCAATTCATGTAGGGTTGGGGAAAAAAAAAATTGCTGCTACAGAAACATTATGCAGAGATTGCATTTCCAGCAAGGTTACACTAAAATCTTTTGCCTTCCTGATGTTCATCTGTGAAGACCAGGGGAAGTTTGTTTTTCCTTGCCAGTTATTATGCTCCAAGACACTTTGCTTTCCAACCATTTTTTACTACTAACTATAAAAAAAACACACCAGAATTAAATATGCATCATTCCTTCCAGATGATTTTTTTAAAAAAGCTTTATTAAACATACACTCTTTAGAATATATTTAAGGATTTCTCCCACCTTGGAGGAATCCTCGTTCACACATACAAGTTTTTATTTTCAGTAAATAGCCAAATCAAGCACCTAAAGCCCCGTGCTACTCACCACAGCAGCTGAATGGTAACAGAAATGGCCACTGATAACTGAAACAACATGTAGAAAAGTAGCTCTCTAACAACTTAAAACTGGTTTAACATCTGCATGGCGTATCAGGAATCTGTCCTGTACAACTACAGGGAAGCAGCACTGAAGGCAAATCTGGTCTGTGACTATTTAACAATAAAGCAAATACCTTCGAAAGTATATAAAAGCCCTACCACTTTAGAGAAACTAAGTAGCTTAGGTACAGTTCCACACTAATATTTAATGCTGGTTTATAGCATTAAACAGCCATCTCCATTTTAATAGGTGGATGAGGATTATAATCTTCAATCTGAAAGTCTTCTGCCTTGAAGTCACTGATGTCTTTAATCTCACGAAGAATTCTGAGTTTGGGGAAAGGTCTTGGCTCCCTCTGAAGCTGAAATAAAAGCAAGCTTACTGTATAAAGCTAACACTCGAAAGCAGAGACTGTGTTCTCAATCTCAAATCAGATTACACTATGTAGGCTTTCCCTTCACACCAAGAAGACTCATACTAAGAAAAAAAATTGAAAAAATTCCAATAGAGTTCAGTAGAATCTACCTTAGTATTTTCACAGGGAGCAGCAGCCTAATTGTCAGGTGAATTCCCTGATCATCCAAATGCACTGCAAGTACTTTCAGTTGGCAAATCAGTTCTGGTGGTTACAGATTATATTCCTTCCAGGTGGAAATTAAATTGGAAAACCTGACCCAAACATACATCAAATACTCTACAGCTTCTCACTTCTCATCGTTCAGGTCTGAATCAATAACTACTTCTCTGGATCGTTTTGAACCATACTAATAATGAGGACATTCAGTCCAAGCTTAGTCTAATCAAATCAAACACTGATTTTATCCTACTGCAACAAATTACTTCCTGAAGAAAATGTAGCCTTACTCAGCCAAATAGTATTACTGATTAACTGCGAATTTTAAGTTTTCCTTTTCTGATATATTGCAAAGACATTTTATTTTGTGGTACTGGGATTAGGTGGAATTATTTTCAAAGTTAGAAATATATCTTATGGATCTTTAACTTGGTGCTAGAGTAGTACACAGATGTACCTTTCAATCATGCTTGTATTGTATTTGTGTTTACAACCTGAAATGAATAGATGTTCAGATACTACAGTTATTAGGATAGAAATGAGAAAACAGCCACACAAATTAATATCTGCCAAAGGATATTTAAAATATCGAGGTGATTTTGCATTGAATAAGTACTGTGGAAGACAAAAGAACAGAGTACAGAATAAGTACTTACCTGAACTTTTAGAGGTTCCACATGGTTCAGATATATGTGAGCATCCCCTAAGGTGTGTATGAACTCTCCAGGCTGAAAAGGATGAAGAATACATGTGGTTTTCAAACTGTCAGGTCCCAAGAAAGCAAAACATTACAGTGCTTAGAGTATTGATTTTCAGCATCTGCCTAGTGTGGAATTGCAGCCTCTGTACTGGATTGTATCCTTGAAAACTGTGAAGGGCATAAGCTTCTTTGACTAATGCATAATTAATGGAAAATATAATGAAATTTCCACTAGCTTACCAAAAAATGTATCTTTCAAATCCTGCTATGACAGTAGCTTTGCTACATGAATGGAGCAATACTGATCTGCTCACTGAGACAGAAATAGGTGCAGCAGTGACATCCAGCTTTTCCACTCCACTTCTTGCAGGTACAACTCGCCAAAGCTGGCTTGAGAGCAGTGGAGGTGTCAGGCACAGGCAAGCACCCAGATGGGGTTTGCAAGCTTGCAAGTTGTGTGAGTTAGCAGCCCCTGAGCAGTTGAATTTAACGTGGGGAAGTTTCATCAGCTCTTTTACTGGCCTCTGACCAATGTCAATCAGCCCTCAGATATGTTACACTGAAAACAACCAAAGCCACAAGAGGAAGTGGCTGAGAGGCAACAGCTGGACCTGACTTCAAAGGTCACTTTTTTTAGTACCTTGGACTAATTTCTGCAGTTCCTGTGAAGCCTGAGTCTTCCCTATTGGCCCACTTTAAGAAGGCCCCCTTCATGTTGCTGGTGGCAGGAGGATTAGGTGCAGAAGGCCTTTCTAGTAAAAACTTTTACATGCCCTAAATAAAAGGGGTTTTCTCTTGTACAAGAAGGTCATGCATTTTAATTTCTCTGCCAAATTACAACATACGTGACTCTAAAGTCAGGGCAGGAGCAATTTGAGCACATACTACCACTCTACATGATCATCTACAGTAGGAAATCAAACAAATACATAGTTGAAACTGTAGCTGGAAGTGGGAAGAATATCCAAATTAGAACCTTGTCAGCAACTGCTGAGCTACTGTTCACTTCCAGTGAATACATGCTACAAAATCTAATCACTTGTATATTACTATCCCATGAGGACAAGCACTCAGTTCAGATTTCTAAGACTAGTGAACAGGTCAGTCTTGACACAGTCAAGGTCTGAAAGGATCTTCTGCTTGGCCTGAATTTAAAAATTCTTACATTGCTGATTCCAACTGCCCATACAAACCAGAGGCAATTCACATCAAATTCACAGGGCCCTTTTTTACACGTATTTCAGCAAGATTTCAAACACTGTGTTCATTCCAGTTCTTCTTGGATATGACATGAAGATCCTTATGTTTTATCCCTCATTTCTCAGACAAGAATAAATAAAATGATTAAATAGCCTACCTTCAGCCCTGTGACGTGGGCAATCATGTACGTGAGCAGTGAATAGCTGGCAATATTGAAAGGCACTCCTAGTCCCATGTCTCCAGACCTCTGATAGAGTTGGCAAGACAATTCACCATTTAGAACATAGAACTGGCAAAGGGCATGGCACGGAGGCAAAGCCATCAGGGAAATATCTAGGAATTGAGAGGTACAGAAGGTGTAGTGGGGAGAAAACAGTAACAGCATTAGTGTGTTATGAATGTAGAAAATGCAAAACCCAAACAAGCATGTAATGAGATACAGTAGAGAGCCAACTGCACAGTCATTCTGTTGTCTTTTCACTTGTTTATAAGCACTTGCTGCCTAAGCAATTAAGTCCAGGTCATGGCAAACTGTCTCCTGGGTTCTATGATCAGAAAGTTATAAACAGATATTCCACAGAACAGATTTATGCCATAATGTTGCACAGCAGTTTATTTCTACTCACCTTGGTGAGACAGTTGAATTCCCTAAAGGAAGACATTAAGAGTAAAATTAAGCATATACCCTAAAGCAAATTCCAACTGCTTCATCTTACTCTCTTCCCACTGCAATGTGTTTGTTGAGATATAAAAGTAATAATCATTTTAAAAAAATCAGAAACCAGATAATATTTTGAGTGTTTTTCTATACTTAAGAAGGGCCGAAAGTAATTACAGCATGGCAAGGAAAACTTTCACCAGATATCTTCTGAGAATGTTTAACCTTGAAAATAACAGCAATAGCATGTGGCATACCCTTTCAGACACCAGCTGGAAAATGCTGTGTGATTTTTTTGGAGAACAGAGCTATCACTAATGAAGTTAAACATTCTCTTGCAGTAGGTCTTGTTTAGAACTTTCCCTACAGAGTGAATGGGTATCTATGTATAAAAAGACTTTATCATTCCTATGATAAAGGTTCATCACATGAACCCATGTTCAAGGAGAACATTACAACAGAAATAATACTTTTGTTCTCTAGTTTTAAGGGTTAAGTTTACAACAGATTACATGACAAAAAGCCAGACATTGCTTTAATATAGTTTTATGGTTTGGGTTTTTTACCTTGTTAAAGTAAGAGTTACTGTCTTTGAACAGACTATATGTCAAAGACATATGGCTCACTTTAACCCGGAGAGAAGAACTGAAGAAATGGTTCATTATTTTTGAGGCCTGAACATGAGGATTAAGTAGAAAGAAAATCAAGATTATTGGCCATTTTACTGCACTCCTGGTAGTTTTATAAAGAATGAACAAGGAGACCAAATGGAATTGACTGTTGACACAGGAACAGAACATAATTTAGCACATAGCAATATAATGTGCAACTGCATTCACTGTACACCAGCTCTTCAATACCTTTGGGATTCCAAGCACACATAATGATTCTTCTGTCATCTGGATTGGTTTTGATCGTTTCAATCACTTTTTGCAACTGATCAACTCCTTGGTTGGAGTAATCTGAGGAAATATAACAAATAAGATCTCAACTGGACAGATTCAAGTCATGGTATTTTTTTAGCACCCAGCCCTGTCCCACTGAAAAGTGATGCCGAAATGTCAACCTCTGAAGATTTTATTGCAGCTTTGAAACTGATTTATAAGTTGAGAGCATCCAAACATAGATTGTTCTTGGTCTTTCTTAGGATGCTCCAGAGACTGTAAAATTCTCATGATGATATTTTTGCATGTTCCCCCAAGTCTTTTGTATGCCCCCCAAGTCTTTTTTTTGTATGCTTTGAGTACCTTTAGCACCCACTAAGACAGGACCATTCCTATTTATTCCAGTTTCAACAATTTGAATTTTTCTAAGACCAACTAAAAATTTTGTATAATCATAAAAGTTGCAATACAAAAGAACTAGCAGGACAAAGAATGGTATTTTATCATTCATGATGACTTGTTACCTAAATAGGACAAGAGCTGTAGTAGAATGGACAAGATATTACTACCTAATGAGTCATGGTATTTAGACTGGTTTTCTTACTGCATTTCTGGATTAAAATGCCTTTCTAGACATTCAATTTGCATGCTACAGTGGTCCTTCTTATATATATATATATATATAAATATTAAAAAAAATGCCCAGACCAGTGCATCAGATGCCAGCATTCTTTACAAACTCAAAAGTGGAAAGTTTTTGACAAATGAAAAAATGTATCCATCTAGCACTCTCAAGATCATGTATGAAAACTAAATTTCTATAGCACTTAGCTCAAGAAAGGAACTTTAATCATGTGTAGCATAGGTTATTACATTTCACCAAATGACACAGGCTGAATTTTAGGCTCAATACAAGTTACATAAGAATTCTTCTGAAATTAACTGACCATTAGAATGGATTTCAGAATAAAAAAGTCATTAGTTGTTAATCATTGCTCTGACTCATGCCAGTGAATCAACATGGCTGCTAACTATTTTTTCCTAATAACCCTTATTGCAGCAATACCAAATTATGGTTACAGGGAGACCCAGGCTGGCAAACAAGGTAGTAATATACAATTAGCATCTCAGGGAGCTCTTCTGCCAGCAATACCGTGCCAGAAGCCTTGTCATGTTATGTTAGTTCCTGAAGCTAATTACCTATCCTTTCCTTAAGTAATGCAACTTAAGGAAATCTATTTGTAAGGAAAGCTATGAGGATTTATCTTGTTCTTTTTTCCATGCTATATTGTGTCTTAGACCTTTTAAGATGAGAAACTCTGTAAGTTTTCAGATGTGTCAGTTCACAATTTGCATTGTTTGTGTCACCATAAAACTGTATACTGCTAGTAGCCAACATGCCAATACTAAGTCTAATATCAGTAATTAATGTCAGCTTCAATTTGAGGCTCTACTGAGAACAAAAAAACCCAGACAAACAGGAAGCCCCACCTAGATAACTCGACATGTTGTTACTCCAAGTTAAAAAGTCACACCTGGTTTTTGAACCCTTTTTATTAATGGCAGTCCTCTAAACATTTTCCACAATCCTCTCCTTCAGTGACTTAGAAAAGAGAAATCAATACACTTGAGAGTCAGTTTAATAAACCAGTTTTACTGAAAATACCAACAGGTACTGCATCACATCACAACCTGTCACAGCTGTTCTGTCCACAGCATCATCAGCTATGGAACATCATACTTTGTTCCTGATTGAACAGAATGGAAAAAAATAAAGCTTTCTCTTCCACTGCCTCCAGTGACTGTAGTGCACTGATGCCAGCTCTTTCCAGCACAACTATCTCATGGACCCTGCAACTGGTATACAGAAATGGCAGCCTGGGTTCCAATGTTATCAAATGGAGCTAGCTCACGTTTCTGGACTGCAGCACACACATCCTTCCAGCTATCAGCAACCATAGCTGCTCCAGGTGAAAGAGTAACAGTGTGTGCCTTATGACTCGTCTGTTCCACAAATACCAAACTGTAGTATACAAAGCTACATCTTTCAGGTAATTAAAACTGGGTAAGGAAAAAAAAAAGTTAATTAGCTCTCTCACTCTTTATTCTGGCTATCAGTATGCAGTGAATGGCTCTTTAAGAACAGTCTATTCCACTTCTGGAAGTGATGTGTCACAGCTGTCTCACTGAGCACTCAAGACTGTATTTGGATGTGATTACCTGTGTGCATATCTTTGTATTCTGCTCCAAAATGCCTCCACTGGAAACCATACACTGGTCCCAAATCACCCTCCTCTCTGGTGCTGAAACCCTGCTTATCCAGGAACTCACGGGAACCATTAGCATCCCAAATCTTCACGCCTTTTGCAGAGAGCTCTTTGGCATTTGTAGAACCCTATGAAACACAGTGAGAATTCTGCTTCCTAATTCCAACACAGAGGACACGATAAAACAGTTGTATTAAGCTTTGCTAGTCTACAGTATTTCTCCACTCATAAAGGATGAATGTGAGTATAACTAATGTAATGGATGAGGTTCTTGCACATGGACAGAACAAAACTTGTGAGCAACATCCTGGGACAGAGTTTCAAGTGCCATGCTGCTGTTGTTTAACTCAGGACTTTGACACTTTGCGAATGCACAAACAGCTTCAAGGTCAACTGTGGAATGTTGTTCCATATTTGGAGAAAACAAGACTTACTTTACAGACTGATGAAAACAGACTGACGAAAAATGTATGGCCTAGGCATGGTCTTTACCAAGCCACCTATAATAAGCTTAAGGTCTTAAAAATCCTTTTGTTAAAATGACAAAAATCAGAAAATAACTCAGAAAAATGTCACTGAATCCTGCAAGAGGTCAAAATCAGGACATTTCCAAGTCCAACACAGAAGTTATGCTGTTTTGGGTAGTGTCTAGTCTTTTACAACTGAAAAAGGAAAAAAAAAAAAAAAAGGAAAAAAAAAGGGGGGGAAAAAAAAAAGTGTATTTAGTCCTGCTATCTAGCAAATGGTTATGCAGACTCTCCTATACCTGCACAATATCACAACATATAAAGGAAGAGTTACATTGTAATGAACTAGCTATTGTTGAATTTTATTACACTAGGTACAGCTATTAGCTCTGTTAGATCTCAATTTTTTGCTACTAAAAAGCGTAGCCTTTACATCAGTCTTACTTCTCCTGTGGTTCCATATGGCTTGTTTCTGCTCAAATCAAACTATCTTCGTATTAAAAAGCAGATCATTAAATTGCTTACTATCTACCTCATATTATTATTTCTGATCAAATCACCAAGAAAAGAGACTGCATTAGGCTTTATAGTCCAAGCCCTCACTATTTCAAATCTTCTCCCTTGAAAAGAAATGGAAGAAAAACTGTTCTGATTGTGGTGGTAGCAACAGTCTGCACTAAAATGCAGAATGTCTTGAAGATAATGGCCTTCCATGTGTGGTCACAGTATTAAAGGGCTGCACTTCTTTTGTCATAGGAACAGAAGCATCCGCAGTTACCCAAATGCCTTAATCCATTGCCCACCAGTTCCTTCTGTTTATGCCACTCTCGGGCCCACCACCCACAGAGACCCCCAAATACCGAACCTTGATGAACCACAGCAACTCCTCCAGCACTCCCTTCCAGAACACCCTCTTCGTTGTGAGCAGTGGAAACTGATCTGGAAAAGAGTTCCAGAATGTCAGCGGGGACCAACCATTTCCCAGGGTGAACAGACTTGGGCTTTTCCCCGCAGCACAGAGGGCAATGCCACCACCTGACATTATGAGGTTGGGATATGAAGCAAGGAGCTGCGAGAGGATGTGCAACTCCCACGTTCATATCCCTCGGGTGGGAAGGAACGGGACAGCCCCGGCGTGCGAGACCCTCACACAGCCCGGCTCAGGGCGGTGCCGCTGGAGCCGCGGCGGGCAGGGGCAGGGGGCCGGGGGTCCCGGCGGTGCCCACNCGTCGGCGGGCATGGCGGGCTCCGGCGGCGCGCTCGGCTCCCGAGCCCGCCAAAGTGCGGATTGCCCGCCAAAGCCCGGATTTCCCGCCAAAGCCCGGCTTTCCCGCCAAACGGCGCCGAGGGGCGGGCAGGGCGGAGCGGCACCACCGCCACCTCCTCCCTCGTCCGACCCTCTTCCCTTTCCCTTTCCCCCTTCCTCTTCCTCTTGCAGGGTCCTCGGCGCCGCCTCCTCCGCAGCTGGCCTTGGAGGTGCTGCAAGGAGCTCTTTCCCCTGAGGCAGCGTTGGCCCCAGCCAGTGCCCCGAACCATGACGGCTCCTTTAGGCTGGGTATTAGGAAGAGTTCCTTCACAGGAAGGTTGATCACGTATCGGAATGGGCTTCCCAGGGTGGTGGTGGAGCCACGGTCCCAGGAGGTGTTTGAGGAAAGACGAGGTGGCATGTAGTGTCCCGGTCTAGTTGACACGGTGGTGTTCCGTCAAAGGTTGGACCCAAAGACCTTTTCGTACTTGACTGATTGTGTGAATCTGTGACTTCGTTCTGCTCTAGCTGCACCATAAACCTTCTCCAGGCTCATCCCGTGCTGGAAAGTGCTGTTAGCATTTGTCATCTTTCTCCCTATCTGCAGCTTCAGCCATCCCATTTCGGAGCTGAACAAGACAAAAGCCTTCAGATGGGCCTGCTAGGCCACATGCATCTGGCTCTGGATCCCCTCACCCAGGATATCCCGAGCTGGCTAGAGCCCCTGTGCCAGCCTCCCTTGTCTCCCCTGGCGTGGTGCCCCTGCAGTGCCATGCTCCCTGCACAGCTCTCCTTCCACATCCAGCAGTGTCACCCTGACCTGTGCTTCTAAAGCCAGGCTCCTTTCATGCCATGCCCTATTGTCAGCTTACTGCATCATATTTTATTGGCACATTTGCTGCTCACTACGGGTAGTACTCGTCGCTTGGGTTTGTTGGGGCTCATTGTGTTGAGTTCAGCTTCTCCCATGTCCCAGTGTCATTTTGCATCCTGACCCGTGTCTGATTGCAACTGTTCCAACGTGGTGTCCTCTGAAAATTTTCTAGGTATAATCTCTGTTAGATAGAAAAAACTGATTCCTCACAGAGTATTTCTTCATTGGTACCTCTTGGAAGTCATGAATTTTGTAAGAGTCACTTATCTCTGAGATAACGCCCAGCTTTCTGACAAGTGATGTGTTTACAGGAATTATGACTGATGATCTCATGATTAGGAGATCCTAAAATTACCTGAAATACAGGTATATATGATGGTAATTAAGGAGCTCTAAACAGAGAACTGTGGATTAGAAAATACCACTTTTCTTTGCTGCAGGCAGAAAAATAATCTTTTCTGCTAATTAAAAGAGTGAAATGGCTTTTTTCTTATATAAATTTGTATACTTAACATGTATGTATAAAAGTAAAAGAAAATATAATGTGTAAGTAGGGTGTGGATATTTTTCTCTGCTCGTATCTAATATAGATGCTTTTGTCCACTTTGAAATTAGCATGATTTATTTAGCAGAGCTACAGTTGGAAATGGTGCATATACTTGTGTGCAAAAAATGCTTAGAAGAGCTGTGCATGGCAAAGAATACCAAATCACCTAGAACTCTGCTTCTAGCTGAAAGATATATCAGGTCTTAACTTTTATTATAATTTAAAAATACCGTTGAAAGCTGATGTGTATAATTTAGGGAGAAACAAGCTTCTTTGCTGATAAAGGCTGTTGATTAATTAAGAAATAAAATCCAGAGGCAAACTACTGTTTGTAAGAAATGCCAAAGGCAGAAGACATACTCATTAGTGCATATTCAGATAAGTCATTTAATGTACACAATAAGCATCAAAAGCAACTGGAAGAAGAAATTGAATATTTTCATTGCAAAATAATATGCTACATGCAGATGGAAATCTAGTTGATTCAGACTTAGCTGAATGTGCAACATCTGTAGGGATCAGTCTTGAAAAAGCTTAAGAATCTGCTTGAATGTAAGTATGCAAATGTTACATGTTTTATCTTTACAGCTGATTATGTCTTTCAATCTTTGCATAACCAGAGCCATAATGTGTTATCAAAGATTACCTTACTGACAACATAAATAACATTTTATTTAAATAAATTAATAATTGAAACAGATTTTGTTTTGGGTTTGAGTTTAAAGATTTCTACAGTCTTTGGTTGATAGCTTATATGCCACAGTATTTACTAAGCAACATTTTATTTATATGCAACTATTTTAACCGTAGTAATTTAACAGTTAGCTATGTTGAGCCTAGGGGTAGTTCAACTAAGGAGCATATACTTTATTTCAGGAAGAAAGAATTCACACTTCTTCTTTCCTAGGAGGAAAAAAGAAAAGAAAGATTATATATTTTGGTTTTGAATAGAGAAAAATAAGTTAGAAAAATAAGTATACGGGGAATGTACCAGTGTCCTGCTATAGAAACATGCATAACATGAAAACCAAACAGACACTTTTTTTTCTCTCCCTTTCTGTTCTTATAGATCTGTCCAGTTTTCTTGTAGACTTTAAACTTTTTTTTATCCATTACATTTTCATGTACTCTAAGCCTTGTGCAAACTGAATGTAAAATGGTGGCATGATGTTGAAATCAACACCATTTACTTTTCTCAGGTATGAAATGGCTATACATGATATGTCCACAGGAAAATCAGACTAAGATTCAGGCTAAAAATCACCATCAAACTACAGAAATAATTATTGCCATCATTAGGCCCTGAAGATTAGTATTCCATGATCTGAATGCTGATTCCCTGCCTCCTGAGACTTCTCTTTGCGTGCAGGTCATGCTTCAATTGCTCAGCTGAGGAAATCAGCTATGACCTAAAGAGAAACCATGTCCAAATCTGGTCCTTTTCAGAAGATTTGGGGACACTGCAGTGACTTGCCTGAAAGTCTCATGTGTCTTGTGGCTCTATTCCCCTGGAAGAGACATCTCTGAGAGTCAGAGGCCACTAAAGCTGTGCATCCCTGAGTCCCCCGGGCAAGGAAACACAGGAAAGGGTGGTTTACAAGTTCCACAGCAGTGTGATGCCACCTAAAACCATTCCATCTTTCCTGGAAATTCCCTATGGGATTAACAAATAGGAAGCATTTTTCCTCCCTGCCTCTCTGCCTGGTTCTACCTTCCTCTTCCTGAAATGTCTTAAACAAGGAGAGAGGTTTCTTGTGTGTTCTTTCTACAAAAATGGTTGAAGCCCATGAGCAGGATCTTTCTGTCCATGATCCTGCAAGTTGAACTGCAGCCTCTAATAAGAAGCACACTTAATCTGAGCAGCGTGCTGCTAATGCAGAAATGTTATGGCAAGACAGCTCTTCCAAGCCCTGACGGTGATTCTCACTTTGCACTCCTTTATCATCAAAAATAATATGAGTATGCTCTCAAACACTACTGAAAATAATAAACCCCCCGCCTCCCCTATAATGAATAGTGGTGATTCCAGTCCTTTCGTGATGAATGAACACAAAGACATGGTTTTTGATGCCAAGACACTGGACTGTGGTTGTGAGGCAATTCTTTTCTGAAGAAATATTTATCATGACATTATCTCATCCCAGCTGTTACTAAAAGATTGAAGGTTTCACAGTTAAGTAAGTCAAATCATTTAATATCATAGTGTCTGTGTCTATAGGCTAGAATATTGAGGGTTTGTGTTTTCCATTATGCATGTGTTTTTCTCAATGTGTCCTTTCTGAGAAGGCAGTCTTGTACACACCATGACTGAATCTTGTTCCAACTAAAGTTTAGTGCAATGTAAACCTCTTTTATGAAGAAGTCTGTTCTCTGTGAAAGCAGAATGGACTTACCACTTAAAAATTCTGCTTATACAATTGGAGTGCCTTCCCAGCTATGTATTCAATGAACTCAGGACTCTTGGGATCTAAGTTGGGAGGAACTTTAATGGTGAAAGTAGGTGAAGTCAGAATGTTCACATCTACCACAGTTTCTTCTTTACTCAAGGGATCTCCAGGTACCACCTAAAAGAGATCAGTACTTTAGACACTACAAACTGCTGTGTGCTTTCAGTTTTGTTTATACCCACAGTGCCCACTCTCTTTAATAGGGGAAAATTAAATAGGGGAATGTTTTAGACTTGTCTACTTCCTTTAAAGTGCTTTCTTCTGAAAAGACAGTGGGTGTCTGAATTTATGTAGGTGGTGGAAAGAGCTGACATGGTACTTCCAAGACCATATTAAAGAACTGCATGTTAATATTTATATCATTAACTACATCTATAAAGAGCTTCTGTTCTCCTAATGAAAACTTCTGAGCTGTCCCACTAAGTTCAGTGCAATGTTTGTGTGATTGAATTTATTCATTCCTGTGTGTTTTTTGAAATCAGACTTAGTTCTATAGCTTTATTTTCCTAGAACAGATATCTCAGACTCAGTTGGGAAAGTGTGCCTGTCTCCATTTTGTGCTCTTTTTTGGTGGATTGTACCATCATTTTGTATAGAGTTCTGGTAGTAATAATAGTAACTCACTATATATGAGTGGATTTCTGAGTTAGAAGAGAGAATAAGATTTGTCCCTTGCCCAGGAAAATGGATTGAATTTACCTTGGATGTATCCTTGTGTTAATTATGCATTTACTGAAATATTGACCAATGCTGTCAAGCATGTGCTGCTTTGACTGCAAAAATCCGTATAACATTTGCCTTCTTTGAACTTTGGGATATATAAGTACAGACATAGATAGCTAGACATCCATCAGTCCAATATGGATGTGTTAGTGCTGGCATGGTGCAATTTATCTGTGAAGGTAATCTGAGGCCAGTCAAAGCTGCTAGTGTCAATTTACTCTTATCAGACAGTGATTCAGGTTAGCCTGTCAGCCATCCATCAGACTAAAAGGATTTAGAGGAAAATAGTTTCTAATCTCAGGAGTTTCAGCTCATCGAGGGATTACCAAGCACACACAAATTCAAGATGAGTAGGAACGTGGTGTTGTAAACCCAAACATTACACATGTATAAACATCCACAAACCCCAGGAGCATAAGCATGAGCAAAATGCGGGTTAAAGGCAGCAGTAGCTCCCTTCAGAAGACAACCCTTACCTTAACTATGTTGAAAATGTTTTCTGGTCCAATGGTCATGTTGGATAACTCAGACACCCACCCAAACCTTTCTTTCATTTTGTTCAGCAAGTAGGAAGTGTCCTCCGTGTGATGCCGAACCACCTGGAGAATCTGCTCATACTGCTCCCCTGAGACATTAACCAGCTTAAAGGCTTCATCAAACTTTATGTGCAGCTCAGGAACGTTTGGGCAATCTGTTAGAAAAGACAGTGTTATGTCTTGTACTTTGTCTTTTCTGTCTAAAGAAATGAAAACTATAAAAAAAGTCTAGCAAGGGGTCATGGTTTGTATGGGTCTTTAAATAATGCTGAAAAAAGGAGAATAATTTTTGCTGATTTATTATGGTAGATTTCATTTAGACTCTGACTAAATGAATGGATTATCCCATTTGTTGTATTAAAGTGACTTACCAAGTTTCTATCATATAGTATAAGGTTTATATCGTATTTCGTGGCGATAGATTTTCTGTTAATGCTAAATAAGATCTGGTAAATTTTACATATTGCAACTTCTTAGTCTTCTTATATATTATGGAGTTTTTTATTGGCTCATATTCCATCATGAATTTATGCCAGGTATATAGACTGCAAGGCAGGGGCTGAGAGAGCAAAGTTCCTTCCACTGTAAGAGAAGATCAGTTTTGAGACATGATGACTCCAGAGGGAATTGGCTGATGTAGCCACTCTCCATGATATTTGAGAAGTCATGGAAGAGAGGTGAAGTCTCTGGTGGCTGGGAAAATGGAAATATTTCACTGATTTTTAAAAAAGGGTTGTAAGAAGGACCCTGAGGACTAACCACCCTGTCAGCCTCAGCTCTGTGCCTGCAAAGATCATGGAACAGATCCTCCAAGAAGCTCTGCTTAGGCATGTGGAAGATAGGGAGGTGATTTGGAAGAGCCAGCAGAACTTCACCAAGGGCAATTCCTGCCTGACCAACCAGTGGCCTCCTATGATGGAGTGATTCTGTCAGTGGAGAAGGAAAGGGTTAGAGAAGTAATTTATCTGTACTTCTGTAAGGCCACTGACACGGTCCACAACATTCTTCTCCCTAAATTGGAGAGATATGGATTCGATGGGTGGAATGTTTGGTGGATGAGGAATTGTGTGGTCATATCCAGAGGGCAGTGGTCAATGGCTTCATGCCCAGATGGACATCATGGACAATTGTCCCTTAGGAGTCCATACTGGGACCAGTACTGTTTAATGTCTTCATCAATGACATGGACAGGGGGATCAAGTGCACCCTTGGCATGTCCACAGAAGACACTAAGCTGAGTGGGTGACACACCCAGGGGATGGGATGCCATGCAGAAGGACCTGGACAAGCTCATGAAGTGGGCCCAGGTGAACCTCATGAGGTTCATTCAGCAAGGCCAAGTGCAAGGCACTGCACCTGGATTGTGGCAACTCCTGCTATCAACACAGGCTGGAAGATGAACAGATTGAAAGCAGCCCTGCCAAGAAGAACTTGGGGGTGCTGATGGATGAAAAGCTGGACATGAACTGGTCATGTGTGCTCACAGCCCAGAAAACCAAACACATCCTTGGCTGCATCAAAAGATTCATGGCTGGCATGTTGAGGGAGGTGACTTTTCCCCCCCTACTCTTCTCTTCTAAGACCCCTGAAGTACTTCATCCAGGTCTGGACCTCCTGTATTGGTTTGGCACTGCCTGGTTTTAGGTAGCAGGGATGCCACAAAGACAGCTCCTGTGAGAAGCTGGAAGTTTCCCACCGTGTCCAGCAGACCCAATCCTTGATGGCTCTGAAGATGGACATGCCTGCTGGCCAAAACTGCCAATAAGAGAGGTTGGTAATGCCTCTGTGATGACATATTTAAGAAGAAAATCCAAACAAATTCACGGGATTTTGCTTCATGTCAGAGAAGAGGAGGAGGTGAGAACATGTGAGGGAAACAACACAGAGACACCAAGATCAGTGGAGAAGGAGGGGGAGGAGGTGCTCCAGGTGCCAGAGCCAAGATTCCTTTGCAGGCTGTGGTGAGACCATGGTGAAGCAGCTGTGTCCCTGCAGCCCATGGGGATCCACGGGGGATGCAGAGATCCACCCACAGCCCATGGGGATCCACAGGGGGTGCAGCAGGTTGCAGCAGGTGTGGTTTGCCTGCTGCTTGTGGGAGTGGAGCCACGCCAGAGAAGTTCAGGGAGAACTGTCTCCTGTGGGAGGGACCCCATGGCCTCACAGGGAAAGGAATCTTCTCCCAGAGCAGCAGCAGAAAGNCTTCAAGTTGAGCCTGTTTTGCCCTTGGAATATTTCTCTCAGTCCTTATCTCACTCATGAACCCTACATTAATTTGTTTTCTTTTCCCTCGTTTGCCCAGCTGTGGCAGGAGAGGGTGAGCGAGCGACTCTTGTAGGTGCCTGTGTTGGCCTGGTGTCAAACCATGGCAGCTCATCAGCATGGAAAGGCTTGGACCTGTTGGAGCAAGACCAGAGGAGAGCCACAAAAACTGTGAAAGGATGGGAGCACCTCTCCTATTTAGTAGGATGGCCGAGAGAGATGGGGTTGTTCAGCCTGGAGAAGACTGGGGACACTTATTGTGCCTTTGCATATAATTTGTGACCATCAGCAACTGAAGGGTGCCTGTAAGAAAGATGGGGACAAGTTTTTTATCAGGCCCTGGGGACAAGAGGTAATGATTGTAAATTGCAAGAGGGTGGATTTAGACTATATGTAAGCAAAATTTTTTTTTACAATAAGGGTGGTGAAACATTGACATAAGTTGCCCAGAGGGCAGGTAGATGTCCCATCACTGAAAACTTTCAAGGTCAGATTCTGTGGGGCCGTGAGCAACATGATCTAGATGAAGATGTCCCTGGGGCACTAGTCTGGGTGACTTGTAAAGGTCCCTTTAACCTCAAACTATTCTATATTCTGCAGTAGAGATTATTACAAGAAAGCCTATTCCTGTTAAGACCTAATATTTCTCTTACAATAGCTAGACAGTAGTATGTGACCAGTACCAGCTTCCACAAATTCAGAAATGAAGATTGCTGTTTTTTTCTTTACTGAAATATGGATTTTAAACAAGAAAATTTCTATACAGTAATTACTCTGTAAAAAATCTATTTCTTTTCTGTCAAATTGGATTATCAAGGGACACCTTCAAGCTGATGGTACGGTAACGAATTGGTCCCTAATACATGGGAGTAGAAAAAAGATGACTGGTCAGATATTCTTTTAAAAGTGTTTCATTGCTCATTAATGCTTGCCACACTGGAGATATTCTGAAGACATTTAGGTTTAAACATATTCCTTGGATTTTAAGATCTAAATAATTCTGGAGAGACAGATTTGTTGTGCTGCAGTGGGAGTCCTAACAGCAGTTCCAGGTGATCAGTCTGAAGGGTTTCCAAGTGCCATGGATGGTGCCGACAGAGCTCTGCCATCTCCTAATATACTGACATGAATGCCCCTTTTTGTCCTTCATGTCAGTTCTGTTTGCAGACAGGGTTCAACAAAAAGTAATTACAGGCTCTTCAGCACCTGCTTTCCTTGGGAGGTGCTGAATGATACCCGAGGTTACACCTGGTTGTCAGCAGCAGAAGCGACTGTCAGGAGTTTGAGCTTCTCCTCACTTTCTGCTCAGCACTGCTGCACCCAGGCAGGATCGACTGCTGCCTGACATCTTGCTCCTCTGCAGGATGGCAGCTCTAACAAAATACCTGTATGTTTTGTTATGGGCTGTGGGACATCTCTTTTGGGAGCCAGCAGTATGTTAACAACTGAGCTATACTGACACTCTGTGGAGATAGTGGGGAAAGCTAATTGAAATCATCTGGAACAAGGAATGGTTATTGTAGCCGTAGTTACAGTAAAAACTCAGTGAGTAAATGTTCATTCCGGTAGAAAATTAAAACCTCAAAATCTATAAACCAGTGATCAATGCATTACAGAAAAAAAAAAAAAAAAAAAAAAAAAAGGAAAATAGTTTTTTACCATGCAGAAGATTGTCTTGACACTTCTGGCATCTCTCATGAAACTGTGGGCATCCAGAGGAGTTCTCCCGGAGCTCCCTGCACTGAAGTCTCTGGCGCCCTGACACAATTTTTGAAAACATGCCACTTCTGTCAGGATCTAGAATGAAGTCATAGTATTTTTAGACTGCTGTTAAACTTAGAGTCTTTATAAGTATGCATTCATTACCGAGCCTGAGTGCTAGATATAATTTCTTGCCCTTAATCCAAAGTATTTTGCATAAATTCCCTTCCCTACCCCTCCACTTCCCCTCCTCCCACAAAAATAAAAGGAATAAATTATTAAAAGTAGAAGTCAGGAGAAGATTCAAATCATGTTCTCTTTCAAGGAATTCATGCTGCTCTAGTATATTCCCTTATAAAGACTTAGGAGTGTATTCCCCAGGCATAACCAAACAATTGCTAATATTATTACATGTTATCTCTACAACATGTGAGTTCTGGTAAGATCTTTTTTATCCTTAGAAGTCAAGATGTTTCATAATCACATACAATTAGATGAGAACACAGTACCAAAGCTTATTTCTGAGGTAACATGGCTTATGATATAGAAAAAAAAACCAAAAAAACAACACCATTCAAGAGTCACTTAACTTTGTATTTCCTGATGATCATGTAATGTTTATGTCACCTGCCACTCAGAGTTATGGCATGTGCTCACTGTGATTTCCTTGGCAAGGACCAGCATGTATTTGTCCTATTTGCAATAGTCAAATATGAGGCTTATTTGTATTCTAAAAGTTGGCCATGGTCCTTTTCCTTCACTGAGTGTCATCATCAGTGGTATGCCCCGAATTTTCTGGTCACTGGAAAACCTGATGGCTGGTCTTTGGCTGTTATTTGATTGTCAAATTACATTGCTGCTGTAGCCTGGAACAAGACCTGCAGCTGTCAAGCTGAATTTAGCATCATTTGGCAAGGGCAGGGATATGCCTTGACATCTCACAGAATTACCCTAATTTTTTAGAATTGGTGACCATGTCAATAGGACATGATGCAAATCATATCCTGACAAATGCTGAGATTAAGTCTGCCAGTCAGCCTTATGAAAACCTGCATCCACCCTGAATTTAAGTGCTTCTGAGGAGCTCCTGCAAATGCTTTGAAAATTGCCATGAAAATGCCATGAAAATCAGGCTATGTAGAACCCCTAAGTCCCCCTGCAACATTTCTCTGAGATTTCTACGTGACTTCTGTTTGTTCATTTAACTATTAGTTAGTTATCCTTGACCCATAGCCTCCAGAGCTTCCTTACATATCTCACACTCACATACTGGAAACTGAGTAATTTGCTGTAGTTTTGCCATCCCAAGGGGGTTGATGTCATCGTCAGTGCAGTCAATTTTCGTCTTCTAACACTTGCCTTTGGTTTGTTCTGGCACATCTCTTCTATAATCTCTGTATTCATCAAACACGTCGGTGATCACCTCACTGACGCCTTCGAACACCGTCCTACTGAAATCAAAAACTATCTGTAAGAAGCCAGGCATGCCCCAGCCTCTCTGGGAGCCATCAATTCTGGTAGTGACCTCAGGTAAAGCTGGCATACTGGGGGACTCACTCAAGTCCAGGTCAGACATGAAATATGTCTGAAAAGACTGGTCAAATTCTTTTTGCATGTGCTTGAAAAAAATGAAACTTCTGTCAAATATTGAGCCCACATCTGATAATAGCTGGCTAAATAAATCTTCCATCTTTACTAGCTGGGTATCCTCTTTCTCAGGCTTTTCATTAGACTGGATGTCTCTTCCTTGGTCCTCATGAAAAGTAAATATAAGTGGAGGTATTTTCCTCAAAAAATCTTCAACCTGTGTATAAGAAGGAGACAGATCAGGAGACAGACAAGTTATCAGTTTCTCATCTCTCAGGTAAGTGTGTCTAATTTTTCTCTTTCAATTACTCATACAAACCATGCCCTCTTAATAACTGCCAACATGGAGTATTTTCTGAAGTAATTTAAGATGCTGGACCACAAGGAGGGGAGGTGCATTCAATCTAAATCATTCCAAATCAGAACTGGAGTAAAAAGTCTGCCAGTTGTCCTTTAATCTGTGGGGACTCAAAATTATTATCAGCATTTGGCTTTCGTCCAACAGACAGCTTGGACTTTTGTTGTAAAGATGTGAGACGTGCATCTTTATGATGCAAAGATGTATCTGCTTATGTGTGGTGTAGGGAGCAGAAGGTGATTGTTCTCACCTTGATTTGTAAAAAACCTGCCCTCTCTCACATTTGGGCAAATCCTCACATCCTTGTGCAAACGGAAACCAGCAAAATCAATAAAGCAGTGGCTCTGATTCCATGGTTTTACCATGGAAGAGGCCAAGTGTCAATCTTGCTATTACAGAGTTCCTGTTCCTGGGTCTCAGCCACTGGTTTCCTGCTCCCTAATTTAAGGCATTACTTTGGCCTGAGCCAATGGTGTGGTTTTTTGAGCCACACTCCATGGCATTAAGAAACAGGTAAGGGTTAAGAAGCATCCTGCTAAAATACAAATATGTAGATCTAAATAGATATAGACAGATATAGATAAAGACAGTTACATGTATTAATTAAAAAAAAATCATCAGCAGCTTGATCTGACCACTAGTGCAGATTAGAGGGAATGTAAAGTGTGAAACAGCACTGCAGGAATAGCCTAAGCCAGTATTGCTCCTGCTGTCTGTGTGTCCTCAGCCACAGCTATCATCTTTGTCTTATTTTCTTTTTATTTTTTTTTAATGACTTAGGTCACAACATAATTCTTACTTTGAATGCTTCAAATAAACCAAATAACTCATGGAGGAAGTTACCAAGAGTGTCAAAGACCATGACAATGCAGTGTATAACTTTTACTGCAGTAATTGCAGCATCCACAGACTCTTAAAATCCAAAACATATATATGAGCTACACATGGGTGGTATCTAAAAAGCTAAAAGTATCACAAATAGTCTTAAATTTAATATCTCCCACATTTTAACCTGAATTATTTTAAGAATAAGCACTAATATTAACACCTTTTCTATAAACCCTGCCTGAAACACACCACAGTTAATGTTTAAGTTATTGTATTTTTCAGTACCTGGGAGGGGTGAAAGCTAGGGAATCTGGCTAATATTTTAGTAGCAGCAATTAGAGGTTTGCTTTAGAAGTTTGTTGCGCTTAAAGCATATGCCCAAACAAACAAAAAGAAAAGTGATTACAGTTGTTAAATTTTGTAGTAATAATGGGCTAGTCAGGAAACCATATTTTCTTTCTAGTAGAATTAGGGGAATCTCTTTTGCTGACAGGTTCCTTTATTATGAGGTTAAGCATTTTAAAGCTTTGCTTGTTACTTAGTTTACTGAAGATAAATATAGGAAAGAATAATGTAATAAGTAGGTGACTTTTTTCCCTCATGTAATTTTGCTAACTACACCTATACTTTTAACTTTGCTGATTTTCAGATGGACCATAAAGAATCTATGCAGTATTTTTTCACAAACAGTTATCCAACATCTTAGTACAAGTCCCACTGTGAGAGAAAACATTGTATATCTGGAATGAGTCTGTTGGAGTTAGGGGAGTCATCAGTTTCCATGGAACCTTGCCAGGTGCAACTGAAGTCATTTTGGCTCAGTATTCCATGACCATAATCACATGTAATCTCTACCTTATAACTTCATATTTCCAGACCCTCCAAATCAAATTAATTTTAGTAAGCTGATATAACTGGCAGACCTAGGTATTGCGAAAATAAGATGTGCTGTCTCTAAAACTTTGGGTGAACTCAAGAGTATTCTCCAGATGCAAAGTTTCTTCCTACCTTTCTCTTAAAGGTTGACACACCATGTTTGCAAGTTGTATAATATCTCATGCAGGTGCTTTCTAAACAAGATTCACATTCATCCCACAGATTTTTCAAGGATACTTGACATTGTCTTTCCTCTTCCTCCAGTCTTGCCTTTACTTCATCCATAAGTTGCAAGGCTTGCTAAGGAAAAAGATTCAGTTGAGGGCAATTTTCAGATTAGTATTCTAAGTACTTACCCCAGTGTTGATCACTCATTTTGGCTGTTTATGGATCCTGTTTTTGCTAATCCCTAACCACTGGGGTAGGTTGCATTCTCAGCTGCAGTCACATGTGGAGGGAACGGAAAACTGAAAAACTTTTGCTTATAGCATTTTTCTGATGTTGTTCTCTCAGGGGGCACAGCCTACAGAACCAAATGGATCTCTACAGTCTACCAGGATTTTTGATGTTAAGAAAAAACTCACACATCATTCTGTGTAAGAATCCAGCCTCCCACATGGTCATGTGTTCAACTTGTGTTATTTTTTCTCCATATCATCTGAGCAGTATTCATCTGTCCCACAAATAGTCCTTTTCTGTTGCTTTTCTCTACCTTTAAGGAATTGATATTTCATGAGGGTAGGTCCTTGCCATAAAGTCTTTCTAATGCAGAAATATATAAAAGTATAGCATCTCTGCTGTTTGTGAGTGTAGTAATCAAAAGACTAAGGAGATTTTTCCTGCTCTTGTATACATGTGAGCACTTCTTCCATACTGAAGGGCAACAAGATGCATTTTACAATGCTGCTTCTATTTACTTCATCAGTNTATATACATATATATATACACAGAAACATTTTAATTGATGGGGCTTATTCCTTTTTTGTCAGCAGTCCAATTGCGAAGAGACTCACACAAAAGAAAACTTCTGTCAGAATGTGCTTGATGGAGACCGTAACTTCAGTTTTCATAATCTATGTTTAGTTATTTTCTGATCTTCCTAATACATTTATTCAGTGTTTTATGAACTCTCACTGTGGATGTAAGTCCTGTGTAAATTAAATCATCCAGTAAAATCTAACAAGAGTGTTGATTGTGGGAGTGCACTGGTGTTCCTTAAGATGTTAGAAAGCTATCAGGTACTTTTGGCTTCCTAATACCAATAGTTTAAACTAACTACTAGATGTTGGGCCAGGAGGAAATTTTGTTTCAACTTCATTGAAACAAGGTTAGGATATTTGTATTTTTTAAAACATACAGTAAACCTCTGTTTCTTCAGATCATCTGAACACATGGCTCTGAGCCTAGGCATTGCACTAAGACATTGGAAGTTTCCCTGATTCACTGTACTTTCTTTTTAGAGCACATTATCATTTGTGGCTTTGATATTCCTCTGCAGGTCTGAAACAAAAGCAAAGCAAGCTGGAAAACATCTTGTGGCCCCAGGAGTATAGAGACAGGGAGGGCAGAGCTGCAGGACCTTCTGCACAAAACACTGTTCTGTGGTGGCCTGCAGTTGCTTTGGTGTGAATTCAGTGAAGCAGGGGTTATTAGAACCAAGCAGTATGTGCAATTTTCCTTTGCTAGTGAGAGAAAGAGGCAGAAGCAGATTTTCTCTCAATCCCATGGCTGCACGAAAAGATATACACTACTTGTTTTGTACATACAATTTGGTTTACATTCTTCCCAGAATGAACAGAAAAAAACCCACAGAGGCATTTATGTTACCTGCTTTTCTTCACTGCTCTTCTTCAAGGTTTTCATCAGATCTATGTGCTTATCTTCATTTCTTTCCATCATAATTTTCATCTGCTTAATACCAATCAAAGCTTTCTTTACCTCTTCATCTACATACTTCTCTCCAACTTCAGATAATTCTAAAAAAAGCCAAATTATACAGTGACTTAATCAGATTTTAACACTATTGCAAATTGTCATGCACTGATGATGAAGGAGAATGAAATAGCTCTATGTTTTCCTACAGTGCCAGAGCCAAATCTGAGACAGTGAATGCTGAGTAACACTGAGACAATTTCCATCAGATAAGAATCTGGCCCAGAGCTTTTGCAAGGATCAGCTATATGTAAAATATATATTCAACTGTCCCACTGCTGAATACTGAATCTCAGAACAATTCAGGCTGGTACCTTTGGAAATCATTGAGTCTGCCCCCACACCCACTCAAAGCAGGGTCAACCACATTAGGTTGCAGAGGACATCATCCAAGGTTTTGGAAATCTCCAAGGATCACTCATCAGTTTTCTAATGACATAACCTTATATTTATCTTTGATCTGGTAGAAGCCTGTGACAGCTTCCCTCTACATTTTGAAAATATAGATTATAAGGGCCTCCAACCTGTTTTCATAAAATTCAGTTTCTAGTCTTCCTGTGAAGTAATGACCATAGAGTTTTGGTGAAAACCTGGGCTGGCCCATGCGTTGATCCTTGAAGCTCTGCATGATTGCCTATCCTTTATCTGTATTTGTTTTCTTTGTGAAAATACCCTGACTATCATTGGAACCATAGAAAACAAGTAAAACCGTATCACCTTGAGACTGCCAAAAACACATACATCAGTTCTTCCTTTATATCTTTCTTCCTCATCCCTAACTTTTTGTTTGTTTGTTGTAGAAATCTTGTCAACATAGGCTGAATCACATGATTGTTTAATGGCTAATCCTCTTTCTATCCACAAAATAAAGCCATGCTTAGAGGTGTGCATGTGTGCAGAATAGCAGCTATTTTATAAATTAAGTAATTTTATTTCAGTTGTTTGTAAAAGCCACCTTTTTCAGTGAAGTATGTGAGTGTAGAGGAAATATTTTCAAAGATTATTTGAACAAACAAAATAGTTCAAAATCTGTTGAATTGGATTTTTGGGTTTAGTTTATATTCTGATGATCTACAAGGAACAAAAAAAAACTATAAAAATCCTGTAAATACTTTCTTTTTTGGCAGGTGATGCTTATCTGTTAATCCCTTTGCTTTTTCATCCTGCTTGTTCATATCTTCCTATTTTGTGTGTGTGTGAGAGAGTGTAGGCATGCAACCAGCTTTATTATGCTTTCTAAGTTCTGCACATGCAAGTGGAACTTGTTGAAGTGGAATTGGAAGTCAAAATGCAGTACCCAGCTGGAGACCTGGGCCCAGGAAAAGCATACATACGCTTGAGGTTGTCCCGGAGATTCATTTCCTCCTGCTTCGTCGGTGCACACTGATGGCCCCTCAGACACAGCACATGTATTATAAATATCCAAGAGGACCTCATGTTCTTTCTGTTTAAGAAAAACAGTTTGGTGCACTTACATGCAAACATTGTCAGGAAGCTCAGATGTCTAGGTATACTAAGTAAATATTAATACTAACTATATTACTAAGTATCTAACAAGGTCCCATTAATTTTGTCTTTAGCTATGGTTTCTGAGAGGTATAGCATGCACCTAAATGCTACTCTCAGTGAAAATACACGAGTAAGAAGCTTGACCTCATTTGTAATTATCTATTTAGATTAATTAGATGAATTCCACTGAGTTTGCACAGTGGTTAACAGAATCAGGACATGCATATATAAAATCAAAAGCTTATGCTGCTCTGTCCCTTTTCTGCTTTGCAAAACACACTAATTGCTGATCCCATATTGTGTCCTTAAATCATATTATAAATACTAAATCCATGCTAAATACTATTGCCAGTTTTAAAGAGGGGAGTTTCTGGAATGTTGTTCCCTTTCTTGTGTCAAAACATGTAATTCCCCTCAGTATCCTTCAGAAGAAGACTTAATATAAAAGATGCAACAATATGTATGCCAAGAAAACAGCAATTAGAGCAGTTTTGTATACAAACATCACAAATGAAAGAAATCCCTACAAAAAAAGGGAAAGAAATGCCATTTGCTTTATTTCCCTCCTAAGAGCAAGGCAAAAGGTTTATTTATCAGAAACCATGCAACTGCACTTCTTGGCTCTCATCTGACTAAGCGAACACAATGTTCAGGTGCCTCGTAGTTAGCCAGTATAGCCTTCTTGGAGATGCAACTATCAGCCACAAGAGCATACGTAAATTTAAAGCCTGAATTTGTTTATAGCCTGGATTTACTTCTATAGTTACTTGCATATTGTACCTTTACATTTACAGCAAAAGACCAATTAACTTTGCAAAGAAATACAAACACGCAACCAAAGAAAATAAAAAAAAAACCAAGTATATTTACCATTAATATTTTGTACCTCTTCTGCAAAATTGTTCCCTGCGTCAGGAAGGGGCTGGGCTGTGTTCTGATCTAATTTCTGGGAGTGTCAGGGATTTTGCCATGTTCTACTTATCTGATGAGAAGGTACTTAATCCTATTAACGGGACGTTTAGTCATTAGGCTGGAGGATTTTGCATGTATGCAGCTTCATGCTCATCTCTGTGGGCAAAACCACCAGGGGGAGTGTTGGGCAGAATTGCCTGATTTATTGTAATTTGTAACTGCTTCTTTTCTGTAGTCAGTAGCCTTTTGTCATGTTAGGTCTTCCATCATCTTACTTTTTACTTTAGGAGACACCTGCAGCTTATGTTATTAGGGAAATTGATACCATTAGTTTGGCTAAAAATAGCTTTCAACATTTAATCTCTTCAGCATAGTTTTAGCTTGCTATAAAAACCACTGAATTATATAAGAGCCTTCTTTGTACACCTTCTGAAGGTACAGGAGTTGAAAAAAAATCAGGAACCCAGATGCAGGCTGGCATATGAGCAGAATCTGGAATGAGATAAGCAATTTTTTTGCATTTTGTACATCATTGTACTTGCCAGTGTTTTCGGGGTTTGTCCACTTAATGCTATTTCCTTCAGTTTCCCCATGTCTGTGAAATATGTGTGAGATATCTCTTGTACAAAGTTTTGGACACTTTGAAATGGAATATTTAAATACTAACAGGTGTTTGATATAAAATATGGACAGGTATTGTTAGCAAATCATATCCCACCTTGTGATATTCAGCAATATTACTCCCTTGTATTCAAAGAGGAAATGGGGAGAGTGTCTGTAACCCACAGTCTGTAACAGCAACTTTAAGACATTCTATTCTATTTTGTTTACCTAATTATTCATAAAAGCCAATCAATTATTGATGGCTAAGCTCTAGTATGATTAATGCTGCTTAGGCAAGAGATATGATGGATTTAGTTTTAAACACGTTATCAGAGGGAAGAATCTATTAGCTCTAATGGGAACTGCAAGTCCCCAATTTGCATTAAAAATTAAGATATTTCCACACTTTTTTTTTTTCTGAAAATGATGCATGGAAGGGAATATGTAATTTGTTGTAATCTATATGAATTGTCATCTCTCATTGAGTTGCTGCTTACTTCTTGACCAAGACTCATCACTACCCAAAACATTTCAATTTCTCTTCTGTGAAAATACCAAGCAGGCATGCTTGGAGACCTTGCAATCCCCTGGCCAGACTGTTTGTTAAGGATCTCTGGGTCTTGGGCTGAAGCAGAAGGGGCAGTCGCTCTCCCCCTCTGAACCTCACACTTGGCTCAGAAGAGAGTGAAAATGGAAAATACATTTGCACAAAGGAAGAAAATCTATTACAGATGCTTGTGAAACATGTGCTATTAGCCTACAAGTGTAATGAATCCTAAGAATTTAATCTTTCAGGCAAGAGTTTGTCCACTCATTTTTGCCATTTCTCTTTGCTGAAATTCGTTTACTAGCAGCATTCATTTGCTGATCTTTCTGAACCTGACTGTATAGAGAAAGTTTTACTCAATTTAGAGTAAAAAGGGTGGTTTCAACACGTCACTCATAGTTCACAGGAGTTTGTGAGAAAACAGGCAGCCCCAGACCTGTGAGGAGGGAGAACAGCACTCTTGCCCCAGGGGAAGAGGCTGGAGAATGCCTCTGGCACAGATCCCACCACTTACTTTCAGAATTGGCTGCTTTCTGAAGGTCTCCTTGGGAGTCTCTGGTCAAGCACACACTTGCACCTTGCAAAGCCAGTCCTTAAGCTGATGCTGAGACACAGAGTCCTGGTGTGTTTTGAGCTCCTGTTGTCAATTCAGTTGATTTTGAACATTCCAAAGTGTCTTGCATTGTCTTAGATATTACTCCTCATACTTTATTTTAACCATTATGTAACCACAGGGAAATAGACACTATTGTATGTATCTATTTCTTTTTACAAAAACACAAAATCCTAGTTCTTTTTTATTTCATATATATCTAACAGCTGAAAGAGGAGGTGTAAGGAACCCAAGGACAAAATTGGTAGGGCTAGTATGTCTGTTAAATTTAATCTTGGGCTTAAACTTAACCTTAGAAGTGCACTTAAGAACCCAGCACACTGTTCCTGAAAGGTAGCTGTTAATCATGCTCACTCTGAAAAGCTTTTCCTCTCCCATTTCTGTTTTGAATTTAATTAAACAAAAATCACATCACTACCTTCAGGTTTCATGTGAAATATCCATTCTCTTTTCTTTTAACCTTCCAAATCTGATTTGCAGTGACCTGTTACGGAGATCTCCAGTTTTCTTCTCAGCTGCCATGTTCACCAGTTTCCTTTTATAGAATTCTGAATTTGAGTGCTTTGATAAGCTATACTATATCATGTCATGTCATGACATTGTACTGACACTCAATTTTTCCCACTCTTATACAAGCAGATGATTCAGTGCTTTTTGATGCTGTTGAAATTAATAAAGTACTATTCTAATATTAAATCATTCTAGAGACAGTCTGAAGAAGCTTCTGGGAGCTAATTGTAGAAAGTGTCTTTTTCCCTACCTCAATTTCCGATCCCTGTTATTCCACTGCTACTCTATTTTAATTGAAGTAATATTTATCTATTTGAAAAAAAAAAAAAAAAAAACAAAAAAAAAACCACCACAGAAAAATAGCTTGAAAAGGAATTTCAGTCAAAAAAGATTTTTTGCGAGATACTGATAAATTGAAAAGTAAATAGTTGTAACAAGATATATAGGCATTGAGCTGGAACCAAGCTGAACTTGAGCAGTGAGAGCTGTAGCTGCTTTGTGGATTTTTCTTAGGTCCCGTTGGATGACCTCCACAAATGTGTAACATTTTTTCACCATGTACTGCGACTTCTCCCTTTTTGTTGATCCATTCCACCTGGCAGGATTAAGCATCAAGAAATATGTTGAACTGGAATTTCCTGTGTTGTACATCAGCTATAGGATTTTGTTCCAGTTAGATATTTACACAACTATTTTCTGTTTGTGAGAGTTGTTACCTACTATGCTACACATTTCCTATGCATTTCTTTCTGAGCTAGGCCAGGCCTATAATGATCAGGCTGAAAATATCTGTACATATTTATAGACTCAATGAGTCATGGAAAGTGCTATATACTGACATTAAATCTCTTGCTATTTGTATGAAATAGTCCCTCATTCTACGAAATCTTAATTAGCTTTATTTGTAAGCAGCTTTATTTGTAAGCACACTATTAGTTCTACTGCTTTCAATTGAAATTAAATCCTTGTGGGGGTTTGTGGTGTAATTACATGGCTAATCTAAAGCATGCACAAAGCCTTGCTAAAAGTTAGTATGGGTTTTAAGGGTATAGAATTGAACTTTCGTGCTGAAAATTTTTGTTTTGTTTTGTTTTTTGTTTTGCTTTGTTTTAGTCCTTTCCAGTGCTTCAGGAGCCCCTGAGTGGTTCCTGCTTTCTCCTGTATTTCAAAGGCTCTCGAAGGGCCCCTGAAGTTCTGTGTTCAATCTTTGAGCTCTACCTGGTTACCTGAAGTTAAGAACCAAGGCTCCTTCTTTAGCCCAGAGAGAGAGGCATGCTTCTGAGGTGCTCTCAGTCATGCTCAGACAGAGGAGCTGAGGCTGCTTTAAGCTGAATAGCTACAGTCAGTCCAAGTGACACATCTTGCAAAAATACCAGCCCAGGCCCCCAGTGTAGCACAGCTGTGTTAGCATGACAGGATCCCAAAGTTCACAAGTCCTGAAGCTCAGAGTCAGGCTGACACAATTACCCTGTCTGGAGGAGGGTCAGGCAGTGCCAGGTCAGGACTCTGCACTGTGCTCAGCACAAACATGAAACCAGAAGAAGGCAGAAATCAGCCTCTGAGACTTAGAGCATCACACTGAGATGTTAATGTGGCTTTAGCTGGAATTATTAAGCTACAGGGTTTGGGGTCAGCAAGATAAACTTCACTTTGCATGCTTTGAAATGCATGAGCCTTTTCTGATTTTCTTTTGCTTGTCTATCCATAAGGATGACAATTTGGTGTGGAAAAAAACATCTTCCACTTCACTGCTGAAATTTTTTGTTTTCCAAATCCTTCAGGGCTTTGACACAAAGTTCTAAATGCCAGTCCCAGAAGTAACATGACAACTGTTGTTCACAGGGCCATGCAGTTTTTTCTCACCTTATCCAGAGGCAGTGCAGATGGGACCTTTGGTGATACTATGTTTGGGAAGACAAAACTGTAGCAAAAATTTAATTCACTTTAGGGAGCAACAAGTTTAAACTTTAGAGATAAATGAGAGACAATATGAAGCTGAAAACCAAAAATTATGCAGTTGTCATCAGAATCTGTGCTTAGGATATCAGCTAACTATTAAACTTAGAGAAGCACTATTACTGACGTCATATTATCAGCAGGAGATATCAAAGTCAGTGCAAGGATAAGAAAATTACCTAGAAACAATTTATTAGTAAGCTATGAAGCAAACCTGCATGGTACAGTTACACAAACAGATTTCAGGAAGCATTTAATATTAAAATGCTGCAGTTTTGAACCAGATGTTTTTCAAGGGTTTAGTTTCACACTTCCCTAGGAACATTAAAACAAAAAAGTTTTATTGCATGCAGACATGTAATATATCGTCTTTCAGCCTGCAACAGAAAGGAACAGGGTTCCTTCTGTATATTCATCTGGTTTGCTTAAGCATATCTTTGTCATTCAGCTTGTATCACCTAGTTAAAAGAGTAACTGATTATTGAAAACAACTCCAGAGTTTATTGGAATTGAGAGGACTGAGTTACCAGTTTGTGAGGTGCAACTCCTGAAGACAGTAGCTGCCCTAACTTGCTGGAAAGGGATTGAAGGCACTCACAACAGTATCTTGATTATATTCAATGAAGAAACTGGAAATTGCTTTATTGGGGAATAATCCTCTGCCTGGTAGCTTGGCCTCTTGTTTCTGCTGCATTTAAAGTGGACCACGCTCCAACGCCTGTGGGACAGCAAGCCCAAAGAAGGATATCTGAATATAAAGCTTCCTCAGTGTAGTTGATAATTGGGCACACACAGACCCCTTGCTTGTGGTAGCACAGAGGTGGAGGAAGTAAAGCTGGAATGCTGCCTGAAGCTTACATTTTCTCCATTTCAAATATTAAGGACAATTTCTAAGCAGACCCTTACTGCAGTTATGATTTATGACTGCGTGCTTCTAAGAGTTCTTGCTTAATTGCTGTTGAACATGTTTTTACAGCTGTCCTTTTACATAACTGGTACCCTGCCCCGTGCATCTGCCTCAATATTCTAAAGTTTTTAAAGCACTGTGAAAAAACAACAGTAGTTACAGAGACCTGACAAATGGGAGGAGAATTTTAAAAAAAACATTGAGTTCAGAGCAAATGAGAATTAGGAAGGAATGAAAAAAAGTAGAAAAGAAAAGGAAGGTGAAATAGGGAAACAAAGTACAGAATGTCTGGGGAGACACATACAAGAACAATGTTTCCAACTGGAAATATATTAATTCATATCCATATCCTCTACTCACAGCCAAATCAATATTGCAAGCAAAAATAATGTAGGAAACCCATGAAGATGCTCATGTGTCAGAACAGGACAACTATATAACTCTTGAAATCTTTTTTTGTTCTTCATATTTCCTTTGGCTCTGGTATGAAGCCGTTCTGGGAAAGATGGGGGTATTTGCCAGCACTTCAATACATTTTCAGGTACTGTGAAATGCTAACCACTAAGAAAAGAATCGTGGAATTCACCAGTCCAGATCTGAGTGTGCACAGTGAGTGTGTGCACCTCAGCTAGCAGAAAGCAACCTGATCTATAGGAAGATGTCCCCTACCTGTGACAGGGAGTTTCATTAAGATGATTTTTTAGGGTCCCTTCAACCCAAAGCATTCTGTGTTTCTATGATTCTTTGACATATATGATACAGGCCAAAATGGGATACTTGGATATCCTACTGAATATGGATTTGTGCAACATCTGTCATGCATGGCAGGGCCTGATCACTCATACTTACAGCGCAACAAATATAGAAATTATTTCAAATTGTAAAAAATCCAGTCTGCCATTTTCTAGCACAACTTGCAGTCAGCTGAGATGGCAGCTACCACGTTTAAATCATCATCTTGTTAAAAACTTTAAGTGTTAAACTCATAAAAGATGAAGGCAAACTCCTACAGAGCACAATAATATACTTAACACTAGGATCTTAACACTTCAAAGTCATGCTAGGTTTTATTTAGGTTTTAGGTCAGCTACATTATAATGTCCAGCACCGTATCACCCATCCTACTTTGTGGGCAGTGCTTTGTTGGGATTCCCTATTCCTTACGTTTTTATTTGGTTCCTGCAGACAAAGTATGTTTTAAAAAATCCTAGAAGATAGGCTCATTGTGAGTGGACAAAATGCTCTCTCCAAATGAAGAAATCCATGAAATTTCACCTGCTGGAATAATATTTGGCATAAGCAAACCTGGAGTGTTAGGGTAGTACTGTATTTTAAGGAGTCACTGTATATTCTCAGCACCATCTAGAAGGAGTTTGGTTCTCCATCTGGTCAACAGACCAGATATAGAAATCTTCAGATAATAATTGAAACCATGAGCTGGGTGATACTTAACTTCCAAGCCTGACTGAAATGGCTACTACACATTGTTTGCAAAAGCAGCCAGAACCCTTGGTCATGTGTATGTAGGGCACAAAAATGGTCAGTGACTAATACTAAAAATTCATCAATAATGCACATGCATTTGAAACACCTTAGGTGCTAGAAAACTTTCAAATGTCCATGGTACAGGCACAATTATGTTGCAAATATTATTCAAAAGTATTTTGCTATTGGTACTGGGGGATAATACCACATTATGCATTTCCATACCTGAACTCAGGAATTAATGAACTTTCATTTCAGCCTTTTCCCTTGCCTCCAATATTATATCTCATATCCCAAAAGCAGATGGTTGAAGGCCTGTTCCTCTGCCTGTGTCTTACATATATAACTGCACACATAGACACATTTATATATTAAAACAGTAGACAACAGGTCAGATAGCTGATATAAATAAGCAAAGCTCCCTTGTCTCCGCAGACAGCTCTGATTCATACCAGCTGAAGACCAGTACATTTTCCCTAGGTCTGGATTCAGTAAACCACACACACTGAGAGTGCAAAGCAGCCTATTGTTTGAAGGAAACCTTTCTTGTTTAGGGCACTGCTGAACAAATAAACTAGGCAGCAGAGGGAATTAGCAGGAATGAAGAGCATTAGATCCTCAGAGAAAATAACATCAAAAAAAGCCCTTGGTATCCATCAGTCAGAATTCCTTTAGTGCTAGACAAAAGCTGCTATGGAAATTTCTGTGTTGTAACCTATGTGATCCCATACTGAATAATTTACTTGAATCATTGTGCTTCCAACACTGTGCAGATCAAGTATCATGAGCAAGGAAAGAAAGTAAAGGAGACATTAGAAAGAACTTAAACACTATTCAAGCAAAGCACTTAACCATGCATTTAACTTTTAACCTGAGAGCAGTTCCATGGAAGTCAATGGGATTACTTACGTACTTAAGTAAATCATGCGATTAAATGGTCCAGTGGACCAGGATTTTAAAAATCTGCATGGCTGTTATTTAAAAATGCATACAGTGCAACAGAGGAAGGAAGGGAGAAAAATCTCTTTTCCATCCTCAGTTTCAAGTGTACTGACAAAGGCATGATAAGATCTAGCACTAAGAAGTTAGAGTCGGAAAAATCCAGCCTTGTAGCTGTGAGGAAAATATTGAGATAGCTTACGAGAAGAGAGTGGATTTACCCTCACATAGAGTTTTTATTATGGTGTTAAACATATTAAAAAGAAAAAGGGGATTAGTCCAGATTCTGAGAGTAAACTCAGGGAGTTTAAAAAAAATAAATTGGGCTGTTGCTGGAGAAGAGACACCTCCACCAGTTTATTGCAGCGTACTGGTCCACATCCAACCTTCAGCTCAAAAAATTCCTAAACCACTGATTATGAGACAGATGATTTTATATAGCCCCACTTTTTGTATTTCTTGTAAGCATACGCTGCTTTTGGAAGTACTACTTGGCTGGATATATTTCTGATTTAACCTAGTGCAACCACATTTCTTTTCCATACTGTACTATACACACACATCATGAGAGGATTAAGCTGGCTGGTATTTGCAGTCTTTTCTGGTCCTAAAGTATGACAGCCTGACTTGTGTTTACCTCCTTTGTTCATGAGTTTGATAGGAAACAGCATTGATTAAATTTCCTGGCAATGTTTGACAATCCTGAGCTTCCTCCAGGATCAGGGAAGGAAATGAGAACTGTGACTCAGTGGCTCTCAGTGGAGCTGGAATCATCTGGGAGCTTCTCTCCTGAGTGAGTCCCAGCAGCCAGGGTGCCACACTGACAGACGGACCTCCATGTCTCCTCTCCATGGCACACGCTTTCTAAACTCCTAAGGCAAAAAAAAAAAAAAAAAAAGAAAAAGTTATTTCAATGCTGTCATATCTGGATAAAACTTGCATATCCTGTGGTTAACTAGAGACCAAATCAGATGACCTCACTCAATTTTTTCTGGCGCATAATGCTGTAAACTCTTGTCCTGGGCTTGAGCCCATCAAAGCCCATCTGAGGCCCTAGAAATACTTGTATTGACTTCACTCTGCATGAACAAGAATTCAGCTCAATGTACAGACTATGCCCCAGTCAACAGGGGTCCAAAAAGAATGTGGCTCAGCTTGCAGTAAATACATACACCTAAATGACCACAAGCAGAGCTATTCAGAAAGCACTAGTAACAGCATCCTCACAGAAATTTAATGTGTGAAAGCTCAATTAGCTATAGAAATTAACAGGAGGTGTTCTTCTTAGCTTTCTGTATGGAAAGTCTAGTGAAGTTAAAAGTATTTATAGTTACTTATGGGGAAAAAACTTAGGATGGGCTATAGGATCCTACAGGATTCAGCCACTGGAGAAAAGCTGTTCCACCACAGTTTGTCCATTTCCCAAAACAAAACTGACATCAGCCTACATAATATAAAGGGTTCCAAATGAGAAAAGACTCATGCTTTAGGGCAGAAGCACATCTGGTATAGCCCTGAGGATCTAGTTCATAGCAGTAATGTTTTTTCTGCAGTTTTAAGCCAGAGCTTCTGCATGTTTCAATATGAAGGCTCTTGGGTTTAGACCTAAGACATGGCAGAGTGCTGGGAGCAATTAACTGTGCACTTTTACCCTAAATACCAAAGTTTAATATGTCTATATCTCTCATGGCAAAGAGGTGATCCCACTTTAAATGTTGGGCTTTTTGTTAAATACTGAGCTGTGATTTTCCAGTTCTTCTTTATGCAGTGATATAGAACCACTGAGATGCATATAAATGGAAGTCATCATTGTCTTAAGAGAGGTGTTTATAAAGCAGTTATGTGTGTGCCATTAAAATGATCTCATTTATATAATAGGGTATTTAGGAATGTTAGTTGGGAAATAAGGAATATTTCACTTTGTCCAAGTTACAATAACAGACCTCTTCAGCTTGGCATTATTATTATCTTTATGTATAGTCAGAGTAGGGGAGATTAGCATATGGTGGGTTTGTGTCTTTGTGGGTAGATTTGCCTTCTACACCTTCCATCTGTGGAATATAAAAGCTCAGGACTTTATGAGGCAAAGGTAACTTGAGACATAATCCTGTTCTACTTGGCAATTCAAAATTCCCACATGAGACCAAAACTTTTAAACAGTATAAAGATTAGGGTCTGTTTTCTCAAAGTGGGTATATTAGATTAGCAAGGTAGATGGTTAGCCAGGCATGATAACAAAGACCCCTTGCAGAGCACAAGTGAGAGCCCAAGGTCTGGCTCAGCCTCAAGCACTGTCAAGCAGAGGAGACTACATTCCTGGACACTGGGTGTGATACAGAAGCATTAGAAAACATGAAGCATTAATTATATACATGTGAGCAAAAAATGTGGTAGTTGGTCAGATAGCAGGACTGTGTCTGTTTGAGAGAGATAACTAACCTGGAAAATTTACTTGTGGCTGATAAAATAAGCTGTTTTCATAAGACAGGGATTTTTTTCCTCTGCTTGTTTGTGAGTTGTGTTTTGTTTGCATTTCAATTATATTATCTGTAATTGTTGCATTTTCCTGAAAAATTATAACTTTGGCACATACAGATGAATACCAGTTTTCGTCTGTGGGAGAGGCATGCACTTAAGACAATTAAAAGTCATGTGTTTGCTTGTTAATAAGAAATGAAACAGAAAATTATCTTGGCAAAAAAAAAAAAAAAGTGAAGTCTGTCTTTGCTATATGATATATTTTAGAAATGTCTTAGAATTCTCTAAACTGCAAAAATGCTGCCTGTCATTTCATAACACTCTGGGGAAAGACAGCTGAATCCCACTTTTAATTGTTAAATGATAGGCACAGTTTCATGCATTTGCAGGAATGTAAAATATTTCCATTATCATTTCTTGCTTTTCTGCTTATCCTTGCCTCCTCTGTCTCTCCTTTCCCCCTCACCACTTAAAGTAACATTTGGGAGGGAAGAGACATTTATCAGGAATAAACAAGCTTTCCCATGGAGTTTCATAGAAAATTGATATTGATTAGAGGACAGGGGGAACAGGCTTTTTCACGAACAGGCTTAGCAGGGAAAATTGAGCATTTGATACAGGAGTGTGGAGAGAAATGCTAAACCATCGCCATAGGGGCTGACAGCCGAGGAGAGAGCAAAACAGTATGTGGTAGCACAAAGAGGTCAAAATATAAAAAAAATAGCCTAAATATAATATCCTGGCACTGTTAGACTGGAATAGAGTCCAAAGGGCAAGTTTGGTGTTTGAAGAGAGACTGGACATAGGACCTGAAATGCTTCAGGTGGGCAAGAACACTGCACTGATGGAGAGATTGATGCATGTCCACCATCTCACGTACCACAACCAGAGACACAGGATTGGTGATAAGCTAGTAGCTTCCACATGGTGACCCCATGAGGCTGCAGCACTCACACTGCCTGTTATAAATCCCCTGTGAAGAAGCAGGGTACCCAAGAAAGATGTTTAGCACATGGACAGAAAGTTGGGAGACCTGACTTCCATGTATCTCAATACCACATCCTTCCTGATTGTCTTATTTGCTCACATGCTGAGTTTCCTCTGGAGACAGATAGTTTCAGGGAGGCATCTCAATTATGTAGATCAGCAAATCACAGCTGTTTCTCAATCCAGATGTTAGAAACTGCCTCCAGCAAGCTTCTCCCAGGAACTGAGTTGCCTCTGGGTAATTTCACAGACATTTCCTCCTCGGCCCTCCTCTCTGTACCACCAGAGCTGGAAGCTCGTCAGTGCTACCCCCTGCTCCTCTGTGCCATCCCACAGGGCTGGTTGTTATTACAAGCCTGGACAGATAACATTCAGTCTGACAGTTCAGAGCTGTGACTGAAAGAGAACTGGATCATTAAGGAGCTGTGTGTCTTTCAGACTCACAAGTAATGATTTCACTGCAGATGAGGATGCTTAGGCAATGTGTAAGTTACCAGAGCTGTCTTCACTTCCAGTTTCTGGGCCCAGGCTGTGCTCTGTTTCCAGACTGATGTTAGGCACTGATGTGCATCAGCCAGCCATCTCCCCTTTCCACCCAGCCCTGACATGCCTGCACCACCTACACAGCCAAGGTACTGGCTCTGAGGATCCATGCATAGGTGCAACCTCAGACACACATGAGGGAAGCACGACTTGATGTATCTTTCACTAATTGGGTGATGAGACCAAGAGAGATGAAGAACAGCTGTAGGAGCTGTACAGGAACTCATCTGCAGCTTTTTAAGAGCCATAGCTCCAGGGGAACTGTTGTCCTGCCAGCCACTGTTACACATTACCAAACAAAAGGGGCTCCTGTCCTTTCCTGCCTCAGTGACATTCCTCTATTAAGGGCTTAATTGTCTCCTTAGCTGTCACTGTCTGAGGGAGGGGGATATGGCAGAGTAAGAGTCATAGAGAAACTGGTGGAAAACAAAGTATCTAGCCACTACATTTAATTCAGTAAGTAAATTCAGTAGGGTTGGATTTCTTAAATGTCTTATGTGCATCTGACCTGGGCTAACATTTAGACTTTAAGTTTCTTCAAGATCAAATTTATTAAAATTAATTGAATTTACTATCTAGAATTTAATTAAGTTTACTGTATAAAGTTGCAACTCGTAGCTTCCTGGTAGTAATACAGCTCCTTCCATTAAATTACATTTTTAAGACTAAATAGCACCCGTCCTTTTACCTATAAATGTATAAAATAATATTTCTTGCTCACTTGTAGCAAAGGAATTTGATGCTGGATTGTCTCCTGTTATTAAATGGGTTAAATATTTTCACTACATCTCAGGAAACAAACCAGACAGGGGTCACCTGCTTTTCAAAGAATGCTTTAAAATGTTTATTTTGCACCTTTGAACTATTTATTTATTTTCACTGCCATTACAGAAAAATATGGGTTTATACTTAATAAACATCAGTGAGAAGCTTTCTATGCTTGTTTAAACAGAAGTAAACTCGAAGACCTTGTCAAAACAAGTAGGTTAAGCTTGACTAATCAGCTGAACTCATTCCATTAATAGCCAAGGTGGCATCATTATTCCATTAAGTTTTGTCTGGAATATTGGGGGCAGGTACATATGTCCATACAGAAGACGTTAAATCAGATGAATCTTTCCAAAATGAAAATACAGTAACAGTAATTTACTCTCTATTTCTTCAGTCTGGGAAGGAGTATTGTGCCTGGTTAAAAAAATGAGGACCAATGAAATTGAGACTTTTCCAGAAAACTTCATTATGGATTGATTAAGTGGAGTTTGAAGTGATGTTGATATTCTCATGGAATATGGCCACAACTGTAGTTAAACTGTGTCAGTGGAGACATTAAATGCAATCTACACAGATGCACTTTTGATTTCTGTCAGTCCTATGGTAGAAGGATATAAAATTGCAAGAGAGGTAAAATCAGGTGTTACATTTTCAGGTCAACTAAATGCAACTTTATCAGCCTCATTAAAATCATGATTGATGGGAACTCGCACTTTGCCATTACTCTCCATTTCCTTCAGCCATAACAAGAGTCTCTTAATCTTACAGTGCCTTGTGTAAAGAAGCTAAGTCCACTTAAGGCATCCCCTGACTGTGTTTGCATATAATTTTGGGTTTTGTGATGGATTCCTCTTCAGCTCTAATGGATAAAGTGTTTGTCTCCTAAGAGGGAGTCAAAGTTTAGATATTTCTGTAATTTCTCTAGGTGATAATCAGCAGTACTGAAAAATCCAGGCACTTACTAATGAAAACTTCCCTGGCAGAAGTTTCTGCCTCTGAGCTCTCCTAAGAAAATGTTTCCATCTCTGAATCTTTAGCCCAACAAACAAAAATGCAACAAAATCTTTACCTTAGAGAAAAGGCCTGACACTTAATTTTAGACATTGCTTTTAGCCACCAGCCAAGGCAACAAACTGCAACTGAAAGCTGCTATCTGTGTCCTGCTGGAACCATGCAGATAAGCAAGTAGGGGAACCATTCCCAAGGTCACAAGTATCTGGATTTTAGATAAGAGCTGTGCGAGCCACCCAGAGTACAAGGGTCTAGGACAAAATCCTATATTTTAGCTTGCATGCCTCTGAAATATTAACAATATCACTGAAACAGTTTTCTCGTATTAAGAATGTGGATGCAGCAAATGATCCCTATTTCCTCAACAACTGTCATAATACTGTGGAGCTATAGGGCACTCAGATCTCACTGTTTCAATGAAATCATTTAATAGAGTTGCCACAGTCCTTTGTTACCATCTCATGGCACCTATACTTTCCTGCTGGTAGTATAATTATTTATTGAAATGGTTTCTTACAGGTGTAAATAGCCTTGTCTGGAGACCTGGAGGAAATCAGATCTGTCCCATAATTTATGGGGGCATTAATGAGGAAAAAAAAAAAACCACACTACAGTTCCCCATCTGCCTGAAATGTGTTTGTGTTAAAAGAGCTGCATGTGAAGGGCGTGGTGGATTAATAAGATGCTCTCATGTAAGTAAGTAGCAGGGTTTCCCTACTTTTCTTACAGGTCATTGTGTCAACAAAGGGCTTACACTACTGAAATCACAGCTAATCTCTGTTCTTGCTACACATGACAAGGATTGTGGTGTCTGAATCAGGCTTCAGTTCTCACATATGCAAACAGATTTAGGACCTTTAGTCGCTTGTGAAGTGCACACACTCCTGTGTAGTTCAGAATGGAACAGTTTCCAAAGAAGTGATAATAAAAAGTCCTGTTCTGTGACACAGCAGCATTAGAAAATAGTGGTTGTTTTGATTGTCAGATTGTGTCCAAAACCCACTTCCAGTTTTTCTGAAGAACGGAAGTGGGTTTGGAAATGAAAGATATGTACTTAATTTTGCTGATAGCTAGTGTCTTTATTCACTCCTTCTTGTAATTGTATATGGGGAAGTTCTCTTTCCATCCTTTCAGTTCAAGGAAGAGCTTCCTTCCTGTTCTAACTTCAGAGCAAATACGTGATATTTCTTTTTTTGTTCTGAGGAATGAGTATTGACACATTTCAACAGAAATTTCTTCAATGAAATGCTTTCACTTCTGCTTGGAAGAACCAATATGAGTTGTCAGAATCTTCACATCTGCAATGTCATCAGAAGCATCCTCTTCCAGCAATCCAGCAAACATTATCAAGGACTGAAATAGCCATGGAAAGTGCTCTCTCATCCCTCATATATCTTGACTTACACCTGTTGTCAGAGCAGGAAGCAATTTAGAGAATAAAGCCTTACAACCTACTTATTTCAACACCAGTCAATATTAAAGAGAAACGTATAGCAACAACCTTCCAAGTGCGAGCAACCAAGCAGTTGTATTCAGTCTCTTATGTGCACTTAAGGCAGTTGCTCTTTGCAAAAAAAAAAAAAAAAAAAAAAAAAACAAAACAAAAAAAAAACAAAAAAAAAAACAAAAAAACNCCCACCAAACAAAGCAGTATATTTTACTCGATGTTTATATTGTTTGCATGTGGTTAAGGAGCATTTGCTATCCTTGGTGTTTCAACCTACTGCAGAAATAGAAAAAGCATTTTTCATGTCATGGATAAAACAGAAAAAATGAATTTTGTCAGCAACTCAGAACATTTATTCATATCATGTGAAAAGTCCACTTAAATGCAGACATTTGCATATAGAAATACCAAGTCTATATCTTTAGCACATAATTTTTCTGCTTTTTACTTTGTAACTGGGTCCTCCAAGGTCTTGCTCTTCCATTTTTTATTCATTGTGTTCCAAGTAGCCAAGAAACTGACGGTAAAATGAAAAAGATTTATTGCCAGACGACTCCCATTTTGTGATTATATGAAAACCCTATTTGCATAGGCCGCTGGGGGCATTTATATTAGGAACCCAGTTATGTGGATTTTTTTTCACTCCAGATTTTCCAAGATATCCCCAGAGCCTCTCCAAACAAAAAGTTTTTGCAAATGTTTTCTATAAATCATCTTGCAGTTTCACTGGCAGGATTATCCACCCCAAGAGCTGCATCTAACCCCTCTGTGCCAGAGGAAGCTGTTCTGGCCCTGTCTGTAGGGAGAAGATGGGATTGCCCAGGGAGGAAAACTTCTCTGAGGAAATCCTAGGGCTGGGAGAAATGCTCATGGGATCTCCTGCCTTTTCTATCCCTTACAGAATGCTTTGAGTCAAGGTGGCAGCATGGTATTGAATGGCATTGGGCTGCAGTAGGGACATTACCCACTGCAGAGAGATGTGCTATGGTCCCACCCATGAAGGAGCACTCTGTCTTGACACAGGATGAAGAGTTTTGATCACATGCCATTATACAAGTAAATCTATCCCTCTTGCCTAGCTCCTTTGGTTTCTTTCACAAAACAGTGTGTTTTGTTCACCATCCTGTCTCTAAATGCACTTGTGTTGATAGCAAACTGCAGTCAATGTCTGCATATTGCCAATCACAATAAGGTAGATGCTTTTAATTCCTTGAGAGCACTTGGTATATGGTGCATTTTCTTGCATTTTAATTTTATTTAAACCTACACCATCAAAACAACAAATCTGAGAAAGGACTAGAGGAATTTACCCCACCAGCCTATTCTAGGTAAATGCCTCCTCCTATTTGATGACTTACCAAGCCTAAACTGGAGAAGAATAGAGACATTCATTGTATTCTCTAGTTTCTTCTTCAAGTAACCCAGAGTATTTGCAGAGATGAGTCCTGGTCTGCTTTGCCTGGAGTATTGGCTCTAATACAGCAATAATTGCTTAGTATACCCAGCTCACACTTAATTTTAGCTTCTTCCCAGTTAGTCAGGACAGGAAAATTGACATTGCCTAACATGCCAGCAATAAAGGTGTTTCTACTCATTGTCACATTTTCCATAACTCCAAGTCTAAGGCCACCTGCTTCACTGCTTTCCTCATCATATTTTCTGAATGTGCTTTCTTTCTACCTATTTCAATCATGGAGGTAGTATATGTTTTCTGAAAGCTTTTGAACTGTTTTTCCATAAACCAGGATCTACTTTTCCATTTTTCTCATTAACTAGAGCAACCTCTTAGGGAAGTCTCAGGGATTTTAATCCTAGTGCCTCTGTACCAGTTGTGCATTTAGAGATGGAAAGTACCCATTCTCCAGGCTCAGGCTTGGATTTCAATATACTAAGCAAAGAACATTATTAGTTCAGTGTCTGGGGAATCTCCTGAAGGGGATTTCTGTGGGAATCACCTGAAACCATAGAGTTGCACAAAAGTATCCCTGCTGTAAAAGGGTGCATGTTTGCAGAGTGGTGGCTCACCTGCTGACAGATAACCTGCTTTGCTAGGGGAGATAGTCCTTCTGCTCACTAAAGGATCCTAGGAAAAATCAGAGGTGTAAGTTCAGTCTGGTTTTGGATTATTTGGGTGGTGTTTCCACTGAGGAAAGCAAACAGTCTGACAAGCTTTGGGGAGAAAACTTGGCTTGCAGACTACATCCTGTAGGAGCACCTGATCCCAGGCAGTGGTCGCCCAAAGAAACCTGAGATGCTGCACTCCGGTTTGGTCACAAACTAAGTGATGTTTTTCCTGGATAACTTCTCTCCTTTTTTTTTTTTTTTTAATCCCTTCCTGAGAATTTTGTACGATTTTGCTAATTCCTTGTTATTCATCAAACAATTGTCAAAACTACTTGTCGCTTGGCTTTTTGTTCTGTACATGGGGATGGAAGTGAGCAGGATTGCTCTGCTGCTATCCCAAGCAGTCCTTGCAAAAACAGCCACTGTGATGTCAAAAGAAACAGTAAATCTCTGGCATAACAAAAGAGAATCAAAGTGACTTACAAAGAAATCTTAAAGCAGCATTTTTTTCCCAAAACACACACCCCACAGAATTGTAGAAAATTCCTTAAGCAACAGAAGTGGAAAGAGAAACAAAGTTTAACATTTCAGTGTCTTACTCAGCAAAGTTTTCTGAGGAAAACAGATCAGTTGAAATAGTAACCTTTGTTAGTTTTTCCATATACTTTATTCAAATAAAGATATGTGAGCTACATGTGTTCCTGTTTAATCCGAAGACTTCATTCTAAATGCCTTGGATGTACATTAACTTGGTATTTTTATTTATGAGTTATTGGAAAGAGTGGCACACAGGGATAATGTTGAATGTGCTGTAAATCACATGTAGATCACAATGTAGAATTTAGCTTGTAGACATTTAATCAGAAAAGTTAGATTTGTAGAGAGAGGAAATATCTTTTATTAGCCTAGCTGCCAGAGTGGGGAAAAAAGGACAGAAATCTAAAAGCTGTGCCCATTTTTCTAATTGGGTCCTTCAGTCTAATAAAAAAAATAGTACCCTTAAACCACAAAAGTTACAGCAACACCAGTATGATGATACAAAAGATGAATCATTTGTGCTGACATGGCCACAAACCTCTGTAACCTCATTGTCCACACCTTCCATTCTGCCCAAGTATAAAATATGGTTATCACACTCAGAGCTATGATTTTGTTAGAAAAGGGGAGGCTGTATTTGGTTCATTTCATAGGGGAAATGAGTTTAGGCAGGCAAGAGCAGCCTGTCTCAGCCCATGGAGAAGGAGGATGGTGTGTGCAAGACAGCTGCAGTGTAACACAGACTTACAACCAGGAGCAAACTCTTGCACTTGCAACAGAACAAAATTAAAGCCCAGCTCTGTGATCCTTGTTTGAGTATTGCTCAGGCTCATCAAAAGATGCAGGATTGAGTTTGAGTGACAAGTTTAGCCACCTCTTAGGGCAAAGGTTTGAAATTCCTTTACCTAATGAGTAATTGTATCATACAGCGCCTGCTGAGCTGCTAATGACAAATGAGAGATATTTTGGGACAGAAGGAAGCTAGGGGTCTTTTCTAATTAAGTGTGCTGCTTTCTGAGTCTCTAGATAAATTCCACAATAGTTTTCAGTCCATGCTTGCATGCTACACCTTTTTCTTCTTTCCCTGTTTTTCCTGTGTGCTCTGTCCACAGCTCTGCAGGCAGAAAATTCTTCTTGAATTCCTTTTGTGTCTGGTCATTCCATAGATTAAATCAGAGCCCTTGGTTTATTATAAGGAATGTAACCCTCACTGCTATCAACATGTCTCTAGACCTTTCCTATTACTATTTCCAATTTGAAGCTTCCTGTGGGTCCCTTTTTTCATCAAAAGTCCAGTTTCCTAAATCTTCTTGAACAATGATCTGTGAATTTATGCATCATCTGGTTTATCAGCAGTGCACTGTTCAGGCCATGAAATACACAAAATGTCAAAAAACCTGCTCAGTTCTGCTCTGGAGGTATTCCCACTTGTCTCATACTTGAGCTGGATGTGTGCCAGGTCGGGCTGAGCCCAGGAGCCATGGAATGGCTGAGGTGCTCTGCAGGGAGTCTCACCTCAGATTTACACTCTCTGGAGGTGCCTCACCTCAGATTTGCATCCCATAGCCTCTATATCTCTTGGTGAATAACCCCAGTTCCTCTTTGTGTCTTCATGAACAGGCCATTCTTCCCCATGCTTTCCATACCTCTCACATCCCACATGCTTCCACCACTGAAATATGGATACCCCCTCGGGCATGTTTCAGTGTCCCTAAATCTTCTGGGCAGCAGAAGTTGTGGCTGGCTGGGACGTGCCTGCATGCCAGCTGGCCAGGCTAATGTGCACGTGGGCATGGCTTGGATGGCCACTTCCAGACTGAACAAAGGCTGGCCTCTGTCTGCATTCCCATCAGGAACAGATGCTCCTCTGGCTCTTGTTTTCCTATGTGGACAAATGGTTCAATCAAATGTTTGGGAACTGAGCGACTTTGAGCCCTGTGTCTTTCTGCTAAATCTGATTGAAATGGGTGAATTGCAGGGCAAAGGTCTAAGAAAAGAAGACACACTGGTCTTGAGAGTTGACACACAGATTCTTGTACAAACAGACTGCAAAAGTCACGTAGGAATCATTTTCTTAAGAAATAAGGCTAACAATGTAATAGCCTGGGTGGAGAGTGATATCAGGGAAGCTGGATTTGGCTTCCTGATTCTGAGACTCAGCCTGTGCATTCCCAAAAATAATGTTGCTGACAGGCAGTTTTAAATTGCACAACAAATGGACCAGGGCAGGGCTACTCAATGGAGCAGAGCAAAACACATCCCCTGTTCTTTCCTGCTTTTCTGCTCCTTGCTGCCTGCTGCCTCCTTCTCCCCTTTCCCTGACACAGGCAAGTGTGAAGAAGGGATCTGCACTAGCAGGCTTCTCCTTTCCTGAAGGGAAAATAAGTCCTGATGGTTATTGTAGCCCCAGATCTCCTCATGTGAAATACAGCCAGCTTGTGTGAGTGGATCTCAGGCAGCAGTATTGAACCCCTCTCATCTACAGCCAGCTCTGGTGCTGGTCTGGGTCTGGTTCTTGTGTGTGGTTTGGTTCTGGTGCACAGAATTTCACATGTTCAAGGTGGTGGACAATACCTACTTGCAAATTCTGAAGAATAGATAATAAAGCGGTGGAGGCACAAACCAGGTAAATGGGGAAGATTAGAAAGGGAGGGAGTATGCTTGTGAAGCAAAGTTCATAGCACATGAGCTCTTTGCAAAAAGCTTAACAGAAACTAGGAGAAATTCTCTTAGGCTTTGTTATATTCCATCTTCCTGTAACCTCCTCCATGATGTGAAATGAAGCTGTTTAGGCACTGGAATTTTGTCACTCTTCAGATATTCTAATTATCTGCCCTAACAGGAGCCTGGTTTCCTAGTTCACTGTTTCTTTTTCCTCCCTTGAGACTATTTCTGGCATGCATTTCCACATCATTATGCGAACATCGAGCACAAAAAATGCCTTTAATGTTTCAGCAAGACTGTACCTAGCTTATCAAGTGAATACAAATGTGTAAACCTGTAAGAAAATCTGCTGTGTTTTTCACTGACCCTTTTACCCTTCAGGATCAACTTGAAAAGCACTTTGTAATGTACATGAAAAAATTCTGATTTCCTCTCTCTTTTGTACTTGCTTACCTGACACACCTGATGTGAAGAATTGTTGCCTGGTACATTTATCTGATCTCCTCCACTTGGAGCCAAGTCTTCACCGATTGTGATGGATATAGAGATGCAGGGAATGTGGTTCTTCACAGAATTCATCACTAAGAGATACTTCATCACAAGAGATACTGAAGCTATCTTGAAGTTAGATTTAGTGTCAGGCAAATTTTGAAAAGACCAAGTAAAACTTGGGATACTGTAATCAGACTTGAGGAATTTCAAGGACTATTTTAAATTAAGCTGAAATATAGTGGCAATGCACAGAATATTGCTTATATATGGAGCCTCTCAAACAACAAGATCAGTCTCTGAAGAGAAATTTGAATAGTGGTATGGATAGATAAGCAGAGACCCTGAGGGATTTGCAAGGTGGCCACAAAATAAAGAGACCAGGGATGGTCTCACAGAGGAGGTAGGAGAAGCAGGGCTGCTGTGGGGAGAAAGGGGACAGCAGAGCAGAGGCAGGCAGGGACAAAGGTCTCACCAGGGATCCCAGGGAGGGTTGGCCCTGCCAAAACTGCTGCTCTGAAGTCTGTAGCAGAAGCAGCAGCGAGTCTTTGTGTCCTGAGCAGTGACCCAGGCAAGGGAGGCACCCAGGTCACTGTCATTTTCCCATGCAGATGCTCTGCCCCAGGAGCTCTCCATTTGCTGTCTGCTGCTCTCCCTGGCACTGGAAAAGAGCTCTTCATGTCTGCTTTGACTTTGCTCTCTGTTGGGTTGTGCTAAATCAAAAGCCAGCCCCTCAATGTGTGTGTAAAAGATGTCCAAACACCCATTTTTTAACTCCCAAGTGGGCTTTGCAGCTTCTCTGCTGCCCCTGCCCTTCTTTACAAGTATGTGGTGAACTACACGGTGTCCACAAAGACAAACATGCCAGTTTAGCAAAGAAGATAATTAAAATTTTATTGAAAACATACACCAGGAAGAATGTCTGCATAAAAAACATTATCTGCATCCATGCACATAACTATAGGTTCTACCTTTTGTTTTCAGCTCAGAAATGAACAAACCATACAACTAGGATTTACGAGGAATGTTTATGAAGGAAAAAGCAGTTTCATAGAAGAGTCTGAACTGCAAGATGCAAAATTACTAGTGGTGACATGAAGCAGGTTTGAGGTGCAAACAGACTGTCCTTTCGTGTTCAGTAATTTCACTCCTGGCAGCTGCTACAGCTACAGCTGATTCCCTGCCCTGCCCAGGAGCTGTGTATTCATACACATTTTTGATAGGAAAAAAAAAGAAGGATGGAATATACTTTGTTCTTAATGAGAAAATATCCATCTCATAAGGTTTCAAATGGAGAGCTTTTTTTCCATTTCACAGAATGGAAACCCTTTAAAACGTGTAGATACATGTAAAATAGCATCCCCCAAAAAACTTTGAAGAAAAAATTAGCTGGTTCTGTGGCATCTCACCAGGCTGTGGAATTTATGAAAACTACATTCCTTGGATTCTAAAACACTGGCCATCCCGCTGCTCTTTCAAATAATGTTCATTTTGCTGACTAGTCTCTCTGAGAGCCAGCACAGTTGTCTAATTGTAAGTAAATAATCTCAGAACAAATCCATGTTTGACATACTATCATCCTAGTATTTACTGTTTTGCAAAAGGGATTTACTTCAAGGATATTGAAAAATTCCATTGGTGTTTAAGGGGAGTAGCAACTGTGACCTTCTATAAATTAAAATGCTTGACCCCGCTATATGATATAGAAGATCCAAAGTATTTGACAAGTTCAGGTCAGTGAAGGCAGAAAACAAGCCCTGCTTCTGAAGGTGCGGTGTTACATTCACACAAACATCTGCAAGGACCATGAAGGTTTACAAGGCTGAGATATTTAAAGCTCAGGCTCTTAGGCTCACATGCAGCCCCCCATACCTTCTTTAGGTATAAGGTTGATTATAAAGGTCTATTCTTACAGATCATATTGCTGGAAAAGGACAGGTTGGCCACATTCAGAGCTGTTGTAAATGCTTAAGAGGGACACTGGTGCCACTGTGATGTCAAAGGTCAAGAGCCTCATGAGTCCTGTGGACCACCTACAACCTGAGGCTGCCAAATCCTAGCATCTTCTATATTCAAGGATACATGAAGCCATGAAATCTAGTCTAAAAGCCTGGAATGATCAGCCTGAGTGTGGCCCACCACTGCTCTTCTGAGATCTTTTCAGGGCAGGATGGGATAACACACTTGAGGGACTCGAGTACCACTGCTCTTGGATGTAATGCCATAGCTGTGGAGGTGACACCAGCTAGTCCTTGTAGAGGAGGGTTTTCTGAGATGTCACCACTCTCTTTCTCTGGCCATACAAGCCAGGACCTAGCAACCTGGCATAGGAGCAAGTTCTGAAGAGCTCACCATGATCTCCAATGATGACACCACAGCAGCAAAATGGGCACAGCAGACTGCATGGCCTGTTGTGCCTGGGAGCCCAACCTTGCAGTCCTCTGAGCCTTGCCCAGGAGCTAAGAACATCCAGGACAAGGCAGATGATGAGGGGAATCTGAAGTGCAGGATCGCTCCCAGGAACTACATACCCACACATAGATATAGAATATTGTGACCAGAAATGGGAAGGATGCCAGACTGAATTTCCATCTTTCATACTTTGATTGAACACAAGCTACATGGTGTGTTGGGGAGCTCTTCCACCACCAGTATGAAGATACAGATCTATACCTCCCTTTGTGGAATTCTTTAAGAGCTGATATTTATAATGTCATCATTGTAGTTACTGTTTTCATTTGCATCAGCACTGCTTACTGTAGCTCTTGTTTAATATAGCCAAGGAAAGAATGCATTCTTTTGTAGCACAGCCACTGTAATATCACAGTCACTGTATAACCTGCTTGAAAAGGGGTGTAGAGCTCATTACAAGTTCCAATGATTCCAGAGTTACCACCCCAGCAGATACCTCATTAAACCCATGGGCCATATTGAGGTCCTAACCAAATTCTGTGCATGATGCAGAATTCCCAAAGATGTGTGATTTGGCTTGTGTTTGGCTGATGTTTGAGGTTTTTTAAGAATAACACTTTCCAGGTTGTCTCACTCTATCATAGTGCTGAATTCAATGTGCCTTGTACCATTGAGTGTTATAAGACAAAAAAGTGACAGATCAAAACCAATCAGATTTTCATATCATATTTTTACATGGCTGAATAATTTTTCATTTTACTGTGCCTTTGGTGTACATGGAGTGAAGAGTTTTAGCCTGCGACTTATTTTAGTTCTAACCCCTTTAATATTCCCATTATAATGAAGAGACAAAACTGCCTTATTGTGAGCAAATTTAATAGAGATATTCATAAGAAACAACAAAAATGTTCTGTGACTAATGAAAGAGTTTAAATTAACTATCCAGACGTTGAAAAGGTGGCGCTAATAACAAGTTTGTATTTATCTGAAAAGTTAAACTGTTGAAGTACAGTCAGTGTGATGAAAGTTTATAAAATTTTGTTTAAATTCTTGGCTCCTACAGGGAAAACTGTCTCTTTAGATTTGTGTGCATCTGTTTCTATCTGAAACTAAAATCCAAAGAAACAGGAGCTGGAACAGTTTTTTGGTGTTGATTCAAGTGGTGCATGAGAATTCAGGTCAGTTTCTGTACTGGATCAGTACCAATTTCACTATTTCCAGTCAAAGAAGTTATGATGCTTGTTCTTAAAATGTTCTTGAATGGGACTGCATAAAAAACTCCAGCATGTGAAGCCAGTTCTTCTGGCCTCCTGTGCTGCTCATGGAGAGATCACTCATAAGTGCTGCTAACAAATTTGCCCTTTGTGACCTCATGCTGTGAAGTTACCTCAATAATTAAAAGAGTTCCTATATCAAATAACAAAGCCCCTTTTTTGACAGTGGAATGTGTAATGTTTGTAGATTTTCCTCTCCAGTAAGCTGTCAACATTTTCAAAGGAAAACAGGAAGATGTCTAGTGGGCAGATCACAAGGTAGGGAGCCAGGAGGTCTAGGTTTATTCCTGGCCTTGCCACCATCACATTACATGATGCACAGCTCCTCTCTGCTTGGTTTTCATTATTTCCCACACAACAGCGCTGTTCCTGATGGACTCTGGGCTCTGCTCTGGGTGCTGGGGACCATTGAGAAAGCTCTGGTAGCAGAAGATGTTCACAGCCATCCAGAACTCCTGGGCACATACAGCAGGGTGAATTTTCAGAAAGCATGCACTGCCTTTGAAAAAGACTGTACATTTTTTTTGCCTCTCTGAAAAGTTCAGCAGCTTTGCAGGGACTATTAACTGCTTTCCCATGAATGCATGTATTGGCCACGAAGGTGCCATTATAATAGTTGTCATTTAATCCAATGTTTGTCTTAAGCAATAAATTTTCAGCAACAATCCAATAATATTTCCCTGGGATCCCAAATGACTTCTTTTTTTTTTTTTTTTTTTTTTTTTTTTTTTAGGCTGAATTAACAGTTACGTAATATAAGGAGGGTTGGTGGTTTTTGGGGTTTTTTTGCTTTTGCTTCATAAATGATTTTTTGTTAGGCACAGTGGAAAAAGAACATCATATAACAATTCAAAATGAANAATATTTCCCTTGGGTTCCAAATGGCTTTTTTTTTTTTTTTTTTTTCTTTTCTTCTTTTTGAGGCTGAATTAACAGTTACGTAATATAAGGAGGGTTGGTGGTTTTTGGGGTTTTTTTGCTTTTGCTTCATAAATGATTTTTTGTTAGGCACAGTGGAAAAAGAACATCATATAACAATTCAAAATGAAGCCATCTGGCTTTGTGTCCATCTAACAATGTTAACAAATATCCCACATCTAAAAGAAACATGAAGCACTATTTCTGTGCCGTGTTCATTTACTTCACTTTGAAGGAGCATAACACAAAGATGCATTTATTAAATGAAGTGCATTCATCTTCCTTTTTCTTTCCCATGGCATTTCATTACTTCTTTGCCTGCATTTCAGTGATCTTGATTCCACTGTGGTGCACCTTAAAAATCAGAAAAAAATTCTCAAAGCCATGATCTTGCTGTTCCACGTGGTGTGGGCTCCTACCTTGCAGGCCAGCAGAATCCAAGTTGTCCTGATGTGACTGCAGATAAACTACTCCACAAGAAGGGAAAATAGAAAGCAACTTCAGTTATCACCAGGACACAGCCCTAAAGTCACTTCTGAGTAACTCATTGGCTTTTCCCATACCCTAATGGGTTTATGCTTCCAGCATGTGAGTGCATTGGATGATGCAAGAAAAATATGAAAAATGAAAATATTAAAAATGTCTCCCTGCCTGCTGGCATTTTGATATTGCTTGTGGGGAGAAAAAGAAAAGAGCAGAAAGGATTTCAAGCTTAGATTCATGCTACTAGGAAAGTCTTACAATTAGTCTACACCCAGTTTTCCTTAATGTGTGGTCTTCAAGACATCAGAAGGGAGACAGTGAAATGATTGCAAAAAAAAATTAAAAAACACACACATATTCCCACAGATGCAAACAAGCAAGCAGGCAAAGCAGGAGAAAATAAAACTAAAAATATGAAACTAAATAAAAGTCCTTTATGGAGTCTAGCCTTAGTGTTGGACCATAGTGAAAACTACCTTGGCAAGGTGATCCTTGGATTTCTTCCCCCCCTCCCCCCAACCCATTAGGTGGTTTCAATAAGTAAGGAGGAGCAATAACACTGGCAAACACCTTTAGTGAAGACACAAAATTCACCAATGAATGGAGTTTGTGCTCACACAGCAAAAGGACTTCACAGAAAAACATCGCAAATAGACACAGAGTTTGTATGGACAAGCCTGTCCGTTTGGGAGTGTGTCACCCACAATTTTACAGCCTTGTGACTTTTCTAAAGTCTTTTTTGTATGTCTATATGTTGAAATGGAATCCTTTCAAGGACTCTGTAGGAAAACAATGCTTATATTCCTTTCTCAAGGAGAGACATTTGACGGACTTTTGTCCCCACCAGCGTGGATGGAGAGGTGGTAACTTCTCCCTCCAATCCAGGGGTAATCCCTGGAAAACTATAAAACCCAAGTTGTAAAATAACTTTCTCTTTTTCCTGTCTTCAAGCTCACTGGGTTCTGTGCCCTCATTTCCGTGTTGTTTGTGTGACAGGAGTGCTTATTTTAATGCTCCTTTCTGTAAAGCCAAAGGCCAGCACATTGACTCTGGCCCTTCCACCACAAGGCGATAGGACGGATTTGATGAAATATCTCTGCTTGGTGCTGGAGATGGGCATCTCTGTAGCTGCAACTTATTTTGGTTAGGAGGAAATTGCATGTCCCTTGGATTCTCCTCCAGAAGCTGGTCCCTGTGTGGTATATTGTACAATGAAATGACCCTCTTGGGGGCACAGAAGAGATGGGCAATGGCCAAGGACTTGTGCTGCTGTAGATCCCTTCATCTCTCCTCTCCCATCACTGAAGGAAACTGCAGGTGCCATATAGAAGAAAATTCAAAAGAGCTCCTGCAGGGCAGCTATTTTGATCTCTGCACGTCTTCAGGCCCAGGACATGTGCAGCTGAGTAAAAAAATCCATAGGCCAAGCTTTAAGTGAGATAAATAAATAAATTAGCTAATCAAATGTTGATTTAATGAATTCCTAATTTATATATAGCACCCACAAGTTATCATTAAAGCCCCTCAAAAGATGAGAACACTTTTGCATACTCATTAGAAATTGCATTATGCTGTTCCTTTTTAAAAAAAAATAAGTCCAAGGAGCCTCTTGCCTTCCAAGAGAGGAGCCAGGAGAGGCACCAGAAGTGGTGGGACTCCAGCAGATGTGAACAGGCTCTGTACCAGGGGATGGGCTCCTTTCCTGGAAATCCTGATGTTTGCATGCACACATACACATGCTCAGCTAATGCAACTCTGCTGATACCATCAACAGCTTTTCTTCTTTTTCATGACCATCTGTGGTTTTGACTCATTTATTCCAAAACTGTGCAGCTAAGTCTGCCCAGCTATCTAAAATTAAAGATCTTAGCTCACTTTTCTTTTTTTATTTTTTTTCTTTCTTTTTTTAATGTGGTTTCATTACAATCTGTCCTCCTTTCTGCTGTTGTGACAGAAAAGAGCTCATTTAGGTGTCCTAAGACAGGGGAGAAGAGTTCAGAAATCCTGTGTGGTGTCATCTTCATGTAGGGGAATGTGTCTAGAGAGCATTTAAATCTTCTGTGTCAGTGCTGAAGACTTTCTCTTTTTCCTGGTGACACAAGTGTTTTCTTTGCCATGAGCTCACCATGTGGGAATCGGCGTCTTAACATGCATAACAGCGCAGCAAAAGTTTAGAATATGCTACAAAGCTTAATGACAAAAATATGTGTAGAATCAAATAAATCAAAATCTTTTGGACTGGGTTCTGTGGGTGGAAGGTTGTTCTTGTATTTCATTTTAAAGCCTTCATTCATTCCTGCAATAGAATGCTATCTGTTTTGGTTTTAATTTGGTCAACTTCATACAGTTTTTCACATGCAACTGTCTAGGGAAAGCAAAAGCTGCATTTACCATTAGACAACAGACTTAAAATAATTCTTTACTGTCTTGTTTCTTTATCCAATATATTTTTTTTAAGTGTGTGATGTTTACAGTTTGACAAAAAGTAATCCCTTTTACTCATCTTAGAGGGGTTAGCACCAGGGCCTCATAAAATGGGTGTCTCTTAATCACAAAGCCAAGCATTTAGCTCAAAGAGATGATTCTTTTTAGCATAAACTCACAAAAATATGCCTTGTTGAGACCTCTCAATATGATGCAATATAAAAAATATATATAAACATAGGAATTATTCAGAAAGGTTTTGCAATCTTGACAAATGACCCATTAAAAGATGGATCTTTTCCCTGAGAGGGAAAGTTATTCCTAGCATCAGAACAGAGCCATTTTCAAAGTAAAGTTACTGAAAGGGGGTTGTATTTGTTCACAAATAGTTCAATTTTGTATAGAACTTGAAAAAATTGCAAACAACAACAAAAAAAAGTGTGTTGAATTTTGCATCAACTTGCAAGGAACAGCAGTAAAAATCTTAGGAATGTTACAAGTGGAGCAGAAATGGAAAAGTCAGGGTGGACAATCACCCAAAGAAGCAGCAGGGGAAGGTTTGAGTGCAATATCTGCTGACAATACCTGGATTAGTGGCACACGAAGAAGCCAGATGGAAAACCTGGATTAGTGACATATGAAGAACCCAGGTGGTCTGTGTGCAGCTTCCCAGGACACCCAGACTGGGATACACAAAGGTGGACCATGCTGAATAACTGATGACTTAATTTCTAAATGGTATGAAAGAGGCACATATAAACCTACATCACTTCCACCATTCTAAGAAGAAACCAGATGGCATCTCTTGTTCTGCCTGTCAAGGAGTCCCAGGCAGATTACCTGGGTACTTGTATCTGGATGCCTTTGTGCATTGATTTGGGTGTATACCCCTCCTGGTGCTTGTCAGGGTCAGCATATGGGCACAAGAGTGGGAGTGAAATTTACTCCATTTTACCAATAAAATCACTTTCTCCTCTCTACAGTGATTGCAACATTATTTCTTACAGATGTATGGGGAATTCTGGCTTTCAAAAGACTTTGTGTGTTGCTGTGAATCAGCAATTGCTCTGCCTCCTGCTTGCAGCAAGCACAGGCAGCTTCCAGCTCAATTTGCCTCTAATAGCATAAATTAGGAGTTACACATCCAAACCCATCAGATGTTTGTTTAACTGGATTGGATTTGCATGGTTTTCCTTTCTGCCAATAAAATAAAATAAAATAAAATAAAATAAAATAAATAATCTTCTCAACATGAAGTGAAATCCTGACTCTGCTGAAGCCAGTGGCACATATTCCATTGATTTCAGGAAGGCCAAGTTTTCAGCGATGGCTTCTGGTTTTCCAAGCTGTTGAATGTGAAAGCTGAAAGCAAAGCACATTTGTAAAGGTACCTCCTTACCAGGCTCTCTAGAGTTAGAACCATCAGAAAGAGCAAAAGCAGTAAGACTGCTCTAAAAAGAGCAAATTAAATGATCACTTGAAGTTTAAGCAGGTATTTAATAGCTTTTAAAGAACTAAACAATACTCACTCTTGAGTGAGATGAAAAGTAAATAGCATCTTTCCCATTGAGGTTAATGGCAGCTCAGTCCATCCCTCAAAAAACAAGCAGCAATATTTACATCCATGTCTGCACATGTCCTTGAAATGTATTCATTTCCTTCATATGCAGTTTTAATAAACTGCCACATTGTCTTAGAACAGTATCTAAAACAAGGCTGACTTTTTCATCAAAATATTTGCCAATGCAGTAGTGCATTTTTCATCAAAAATTTGAAACATTTTTAAATATGTTGATACAAATCAACTCCACCCTCAAAGTCTTTCAGCACAAATGTTTCAATAAAAGCATTATTTCAAGAAAATAGATTTCAGTATACATTATGAAACTTCATCTCAGCATTCTGAAATTATGTTTCTATTTTTCTTGTGTTAATTTTAAAATAAATTTTATAACTTATGGCACTTTATACAATTCTGCAGTTAGCAGATGACAACATAGCACAATGCAATAAAAACTATCATCACAGCTGAAATATTTTATTCCCTTACTGGGTTTTACTATCTTTTAAAATCATTACTGTGTGCTGCTTTCTATCATTGAATGAAACCTCTTTTCTTGATCACAGTATCTCCTGTTTTTTGCAAAGATCTGGTATGTCACTCCCATCCAAGTATTTCCTGTTTGTTTTGGAACTAAAGAGTCTGATAAATTCTTTCAACACAACAGAAATTGGAGACAGCTACACTGAGAAGATAAAATGCTTTAATGTGTAGTAAACAGAAGCCAGACTTAATGATTATTTAAAGTAATATAATAAAATATAGCTGCTCTGAAGTCATAAACTGATTTCAAAGCAACGAAAGTGGCATAAAGTAATATCAGAATGTAAAAACATAAAATAAAAAATACAGCAAACATTTAAAAATTTTCAATCCAGAATTTCAAACTTCAACTCATAACTTAAAGTCTTCTAAGTAGATAGCATTTAAATTTTTTTTTTTTTTTTTGCATTATGGAGTGTAGGAAAAATAGGTTCAAATGTAATTTCTTCTTTAATTCAGAGTAAAAACAGATTTACAACAGCAAAATTTCCTGAACACATACATCCCATGTTTTGATCAGGACTGATATTTAGACAAACAAGTTAAAAGAAAATTCCTCTTTTCAAAAAGTGCCACACGCTATAGAACAGCATGAGCCCGAGCGAGCCTTTAATCAAAACTGTTTAAATTCAGAGTGGTATTAATAAACCATGAAGGAATTCAGTCATTGTTCCAATATCAATTCATATATCATTGCCATGTACAGTGTAAGATTATATATAGATTTCTTATTAGCCAAAAATGCTGTCCATGCATAATCAGAAAGCACAAGTCCAAGTAAAGCTGTGTAATTATATACAAACCATTTCAGTTCACTCTTGCCAAGAAAAAACATCAACAGAAGTGGTCTGCATGACCAATTAATTTCTGCAGAAGGCTGAGAGCATCAGACCATGCACAAGGCTCTTCACCTGTGATATTCAGTAATACAGGGGTGAACAACTAAATGAACACACTGAATATATCATTTGTAAAAGTGCTTTGTCTGACCAGCATGAACTTGCCATAAAACTAGCAAGAGAGCCTTTAATGTATAATTTAGAATTTACTTTTGTAAAGAATCATTTAGGCTGGAAAAGGTGTCCAAGATCATCGAGTTCAGCCACTAACCCATCACTGTCAAGTCCACCAGTAACCCATGTCTCCAAAGAGCCACATCTACACATCTTTTAAATACCTTCATGGATGGTGATTCCACCAATTCCCTGGGTTTAAAATGTCACAAAACAATCCACTCAAGAGGGTTCACCTGGACACATACAGGTTATGAACTTTCAGCTTTCTTGTTCATTCTTTGCAATTATTAGTTGCAGTCTCTCACAAGACTTTTATCATTCAAAGTTTTGGTAAGAGCAATCTATTACAAGAACTGCCACTACCCTGAAAAAACCTTCCAGTGATATAAAATGCCTACTTAGTTAGCAGAGCAAATCATGTTGCAAGGTTTCATTCTCCACATTTCAACCCCACCAGAAAAGAAATCCATTTCAAGATTTCTTCACTAGTGACCAGATGCTCACATAGCAATGGCAGTGGATGAATTAATCTCCTGCACCTTCCACAGCTATTGTTTTTCTGGAGCAACTGCCAAAATCAGGAAAAAAGGTCCAAGGTGGAGCCAATGAAGGGCTCACAGAAGCACTCTGCTTCTAACTGGATGAAAGAAGCTTGATCATGGCCATGCCACCTAACACAGGACTACGTATTGTACCTCCTATCAGTGTGGAGGGCTTCCATATTTCAGGGACTCAAAGTTGAATTGGGACTGGAACACATTTTGAGGAGACATAATGAGGATTATAGACTCTGTATTTTCCCAAATAACTTATGTAAAATTCATGTTTGTGAATTAGCTTATCCCCAGTAATTAATCACAGGTGCTAGAGGAGAGTGATAAAGAAGACTACAGAGCTGGAGCATCTCTCCTATGAAGACAGGCTGAGCTAGGGTTGTTCAGCCTGGAGAAGAGAAGGTTCTGGGAAAACCTTAGAGCAGCCTTCCAGTGCCTAAATAGGGCTACAGGAGAGATGGAGTGGGACTTTTTACATGCACGTGTAGTTATAGGACAAAGGGGAATGGTTTAAAACTGACAGAGGGTAAGTTTATATTAGATATTAGGAATAAATTCTTTACTGTGAGGGTGGTGAGGCTCTGGAACAGGCTGCCCAGAGAAGCTGTGGATGTCCCACCCCAGGAAATGTTCAAAGCCAGACTGGATGGGCCTTTGAGCAGCCTGGTCTAGTGGAAGGTGTCCTCACTTATGGCAGGGGACTTGGAACTGGATGATCTTTAATGTCCCTTCCAACCCAGACCATTCTGTGATTCTATGATTCTATGTTGAACACTTTTTCTGAAATTGGAGGCTGGACTTTCACGTCCCTTTTCTTTACCCCAAGGCTGCAAAAAGGTCATGAAGAGTTACCAGAAAACACTATTTCTAGTCACAAGGAGTTCATTCCCTGTAGGAGGGGGAAGTGAGAGGTGGCTACAGTTATGGCCAAGGCTCTGCTAGCTGAGTCTGTTTGCTGGCAGCAGCTCCCTCAGTCCCTCTCAGGCAAGGTAAAGCTTGTTCCTGTAGCCAGCAAATACAGCCAGTTCTCACCCTCATCCCGCGAGGCACCGAGCTGCTGCTGAATATGGGTTACACAAAGACAAACGAGCCCAACGGGAAAGGGCAGGGAAATGGAGACAGCTCACACTCATAAAATGAGAAACACAGAGTTAGAAGAATTAGAGACTATAAAAATCCTCTGCACTTTGGAAGGTCCTTCTACCAGCAAAGCCTGGGAAGTCCTTTCCCCACAGTAATTCCTCTTCTATGTCATCCAAACCTCAAATTCCTCTCTGGAAATGAATGTGGATGGGACTATATTTCCCTGTGGTTGTTGCTGAATGACTCAGAACTTTTCCCTCCCTTTTCCTGTGAGACTGAGGGGCCACATCAACCACCAGCAAAATTTTGTACTCTGCATTTTAGTTCTGTGAAAGAAGTAGCATCTGGGCCAACAGAACAGGAATATTGGTTACAAGTTTCAGCTTTCTTTAATTGCAAACACAAATATTATTGATATGTAAAATAAAAGATAATAACATAAAGCTAGGCTGCTTGGCTGGGTTGATGGCGGCTTGCAGGCGTGGACAGAAAGTGGCTCCATGGCAAATGTCCTGCCTTTAGGACAACATACACTACTGTTCCTATGAGCTGGGCCAAGGCAAACTGCCTCAAAGCATGCTTGTTTGCCACAAATACCCCGCTCCTAATGTACATTAACCTGGCCATATCTCCAGCAGGTTCTTCTTGGGACTTGTCTGGAAAGGTCAAGGGAGAGAGAAGAGCACTGTCAGGAGCAGTTTGTACTCTCCAAGCTGCACCCACTGCTGAATGTAGCAGTGCCAGCAGCTGCGAGGCTGAGCAATGGCTTCTTTGCCTTGGTCTTCAACAGCAAGGGGTCTCAGACCCTTATGCCTAGAAGTGATGGTCAGGGAGAGAGAAACTAAAAAAAAAAGGAGAAAGAACTGAGTTAAAGGTTCCTGGGAAACCTTGATCTATGTCAATGGAAATAGATAGGGTTTGTCCAAGGGTTCCAAAAGGTTCAAAGGTTAGTGGTTAATGATTCCTGCCACTTTGTCTGGTGACTAGTAACAAGCAAGATTTGTCCTATCTTATACATTTATTCCTGATGTGAAGGAGGGGATGGGGTGCACATTAATGAAGGTTGCAGATGAAACAAAACTGGGCAGTGCATTCAAGCATGGGCTTGGAAGCTGTCCTGGATCTAGGCAGGCTGGAGGACAGGGCCAACAGAAATGTTTTGAAATTGAAAAGCAAGTAAAATTTTCTGCTCCTGGGATGGACCAGCTTACTGGAATGGGACAGGCTGGGGACTGGGAGCGTGGGGAGCACCTCCACAGGGAGGGCTGTGGGGGCTGTGGCGGACAGCAAGCTGAACATGAACCGGAGGTGCACCCCAGCAGCTGACAGCAGTTTCCTGCTGGGAGGCTGGGGAGAAACTGGAACTGGGCTCTACACAGCACTCCACATTGCGAGGATGAGTGACAACAAGCATGAGCTGAAACAAGGGAGGTTCAGACAAGATATAAGAAGAAACATTTTCAGCCTGAGTGATCAACCTGAGTCACACCCAGGCAGGGGTGCAGATTCTCTGCACAGTCTCTGCCTTTGGAGCTTTCAAGATTCAAGTGGGAAAAGCACTGAGCAACCTGGTAGGTCTCACAGTTGACCCTACTTGGAACAGGAGGCCAGACCAGAGATGTCCTCATGGTTCCCTCCAACACAAATGACTCCATGTTGTGATTTTGCTATCCTAGTGGGTTTTGTTCTCTGATACTTCTGCATATATTTGGATATTCGTTTCTTTGCAAGTACCTTGACTATGTTCATTTAACAAATAAAAATTGGAATTTATTACACAGGCAAGTCTCTCAAGGGGAAAAAAAAGGAACATTATGAGCAGACTAGCTGCCTGTTACCAATTTTGAAGTATGTTTTCTGAAATGTAATACAAAGCAAAACCAGTAACACTCCAAAACTCAGAAAAATACATGGTGACAGAAGAAGCAAACTCTTCCCTCTTCCATACTTAAACTTATAAACATCCCCCAGGAACAATGGTCAGGTGGTGCCTCTGGTACCTTGTTTCATTTTCATTCCCCACGAAAATGTGTTTTGCATGTGGCACATGGACTGAACACATTGCTGCTCCGTGCTTCACAGTTCTCCCTACCCTTGTAGTTATCCATTGCCCAAGAAACCCCAGAGATCTCCAGGTCATAAGGGAAAAGTTTGAACAAACAGGTGTATGTATATACTTTTTCTGCAATTCATGCTGGTTTTGACAGATTTTGACCAAAAATTGTTCTGTCATCCTGGTCTGTTTCCATGAAGAAAACAGCATTACAAAAAACAGCATGAAAACTCTGCACTTCAAAGGGTTATTTTATAAATGTGTGACAGGATTCTTTCCTCTCCATCCCAAGTGTCCCTGCAGGAACAACAAAGCTGGTGAATAATGCGGAGCTTTGCTCTTGATCTCTGCGCTGTTCCCTTTCTGGGAGGCAGAGCTGGAGACCTCACTGAGCTCTGTCAGCCATAGCAGATGTGATTCTGCTAGAGCAGGAGGGAGTTTTCTTCAATCTCAGTACTCTGCTCTAGCACCTGCACTGAAACAGGCTGATAACAGCATTTATTTGCTGAACTTTAAACTGAAATATTTGGAATACCCTTTACACAAGACTCTGGAAGCCATCTGCATGCTGAGCAGTCACCTTTAAAGAAGAGAAAAGAGGTCTATACTCTGCCTGGGGACATCTGAGTGGGTGATGCTGAGCCTGGAAGCTGAAGGCTGTAACTCATTACTCAGCTGGGTTTGTAGGTAGTTTTATGTGGATCTGAGAGAGGTATGGATGCATGTGTTTCATTCCTCACAAATACCTCAAGTAGAGAAATTGACTTTTCTATTGTGGGAGAAAGCTCTGTAGAGCTTTCAAAAGACCTGACAGCCTGGACTAACATAAGAAAGATCAAAATCATTTTCTTTCCGCTGTGTCCTCTCCAAAGATATCTCCAAACACATTTTGGGTTGTCTTCCCTTTATAGGGCTGCACGATAGATGAAAGATTAAAATCACTGGCCACCATGGTCATTCTTTCTTCATTCCTGAACTGGTTTTGGCCTTTCCTTAAAGTTACCCAATACTTTCCATTATAAGGAGCTTATAGCCTTGCCAAAATTCAGTCATTCTAGCTGTAATTTCTCCTGCTGGCTGGATGCCTCTGGCTGATTTTGTTTGGACTTCTTTTGATAATTTTTTTTGGAAAATTTTCAGTCATTTCCAAGAAAGAACCTAGGGGGAAATGTATATATTGTTGTCTATGTCAAAAGCCTGTAGATGTTTTCCTTTAAAAACTCTCATTTCCCAGGCTTTGCATCACAATCCTGAAATCTGGTGGGTAGGTGATCTTTGTGCTGGGAATAACATTTTCTCTTTCCCAGTGGGAGTCTGCACAGCATAGAAGCAAGATGTCAACCCCAGATTTGCACAGTGAAGAAAACTTTAAGTCTGTAAGGAGTTCTACCTGACTTATTGTAAAGGTCAGAGAAGAGACAGGGAAAAAGGAATTTCTGTTTTTCAAAGCTGAAACTAGAGAACAAGACTCTGAATGCCAGGCAGTGTCCACGTGATGGGAGCAACTACGCTGGGTCTGGTTGGGGTGGAGGTGGCTGTGGTTTATATTTGTGACCAAAAGAGTGCAGGTAACACATCCATGTTTTTGCTGTTGCCAAGCAGTGCTTTCACAGCACCAAGGCCTTCTCTGTTTCTAGCTCTGCTGCCCCATGCGTAGGCTGGGAGTAGACAAGAAGCTGGGAGGAGACAGCTGACCCAAAATGCCCAGGGATATTTCACACCATATACATCATGCTCATCAATAAAACAGGGACTTTTTGTGCTTAGCTGCTGCTTGAAGACTGACTGGGCATAGGACTGGTGGTGGGAGGTGATGAGTGATTGCCTTTGCATCAGTTGGGATCTTTTTTCCCCCATTCACTTATTAAACTGCTTTCATCTTGACCCATGAGTTTTTCTCACTTTTGGCTTGCCAACTCTCTCCTCCGTCTCTCTGGGGGAAAGTGAATGAGCAACTGGGTGGCGGCTGAGCTGCCACCAGCTGGCCTTGACCCATCCCAGCAACTCACCAACATCCAGCTCATCCTAGTCTCTCACTACCCATGTTTTTCTCAACAATCCTGACAGAAGCCCTATTGCAACCTTCATTTGCAGAAGGGCTGAGCACTTCCCCCTGACATGGAAGTCAATGGGATGAAGCCTTCAAGCTTGTGCATGACTGTTGCTGAATTGATGGTCTTCTGCAATCAGCAGCACCCCTCATATCCTCGTGTGCCAATCACCCACTCATGGGGTTTCACTCAGAGCCTCCCAGGGTTGCTCTTCGCAGGTTTCACATGAATGGAAAGCTGGGAGAGAAAGGTCAGAGGCAGCACTGTGTGTAGCTGAGATTTGTGGGGTCACTAGGACTTTTAGCCAGGCTTGGAAAGTGGAAGGTGCCCTCAGGTGTACAGTGTAAACAACAACAATAACACTGGAGACCTCAAGAAATCATTGCACTTCCAAGTGATTCACTTCTTAGGAGAGACCAGCTTTAATGTTACTGTGGCTCAGTCCTATAAAATGGAGATATACTCCTTAGTGCTTGCAATGTTTAATTAAGATTTGTGAAATGCTACCCTGATGACAGACACAGAAGACATCAATAATTTTCAGAGAAGAGCATGAACATTGCAGTGAATGGGACCTATAAGAACAATGAAGAAAAGATAAAATATTGAATGGGTGCTCCTTAAATGAGTTCTGTCCCTCCTCTGTACCAAATAATTGGAATTACTGGAGAAAAAAAAATAACACAACATTATAAACTAGTATCCATATTGATACCTTTTGTCTATAGGAATATATGTCTTATCAATAATTCCAAAAATAGGCAGGTAAACTGAAGTCCCATGGGAAACCTTTCTCCTGGCATTTCCTCTCTTGTGAGTGCTCTATTTTACCACCTCAGCAATGTTTTTTGATCACAACTATTTGTGCATACCAGACAAAAATTAAAAAGCCATAGTATCTCTTCATAGCCTTCATTAATATTTTCAGTGAATATCTCATGTTCTGTAATCTACCTGAAAGAAGAAAAAAGCAGAATATCTGTTGCATCAGAAGCAGCTGTTGATAATCTGGTCTCAGAAGCAATATACGAGGGACTATTTATCACTACCTATCTTTTGGTACATTTGTTCTTTTTGAAGTCCATTTGCTATAAAAAAAACAAAGATCAATGTAAACCTTGTAAATACTAATCAGAGTGGCCATCTTTTATCTTCAGTATGTCCCAAAAAGCAAAACTTCAAAGCTTCAACGGTCTCCATAAATACTAATTTACATAATTTACAGATGTGTTCTACATAGTGTACAAAATACTTTACAACTGTAGTCATTATGTTCCCTGATTTTCAAAGGGTTTTTTTCTGTACTTTTTGGGCCAAAGTCAGAGCTGAAGAGTTGTAATTTAATATTCCCCTGGACCTACTTACACCCACTTGTTGAAGCGTCAGGGAGTCCTTATGGGTGGAACTCATGGGTTGAGGAGCCAAAATATATTGCAATAATGTTAACTTAATATAGGGAGGATTCACTGTATTTTTATTTGCTTTTCTTGCTATGATCCTCTCCTGGGACCAAGCAATATACAAGCCACACTCAGTCCCTGTTTGACTCTGAGGTCTGCACTGCCAAGCAAGTGGTCAGGAAGATCACATATGGTATTCCAGTACCTGAAGGGACCCTACAAGAAAGACAGAGAGGCACTTTTTACAGGAGCACACAGGGACAGGACAAGGAGGAATTGATTCAAACTGAAGGAGGTTTGATTAGATAGGTTTAGATTAGATAGGTTTGATTAGATAGGTTTAGATTAGATATCAGGAGATAATTCTTTACTGTGAGGGTGGTGAGGGACTGAAACAGATTTCCCAGAGAAATTATGGATGTTCCATCCCTGGAAGTGTTTAAGGCCATGTCAGATAGAGCTCTGAGCAACCTGTCCTTGTCCACAGCAGGGGAGTAGAACTAGATGATCTTGGAAGTTCCTTCTTCCCTTTCTTCAACCCAGGCCATTCTATGACTGTATGATTGTATCCTGCATTTGAACGTACCTTGTGAGTCACTATTGACATAACCAGCAAATGTGGGGAGTGGACACAGCTGAACCATGCTGTGTTGGTGTCTGTAAGTAGCTTGCACTGGCTTCCCCTCTCTCTAGTGCCAGGTGCCCTTATGGAGACAGCCCCGTGCACCACTTTACTTCTGGGAGAAGTTGCACAGCCAGACTGGAGCATGCAGAACACACCCAGCTGAACCCCAGATGTGTGGCATGTAATGACAGCAGACTGATGCTTCTCTGGGCTGACAAAGCCCAATTCTGGGGTCCTGCTGGCTTGCTCCCACTAACAATAGTCATAAGCTGGATGTCATTGGCATTTGGACAGTCTTAAAACATGGAGAGACCTTTTCTGCTTTCTATCAACATAAATCAAACTCTGGCCAGTATCATTTTGATACACTCCAGCTGACGAGCTGACCTACTTAGACCTCAGGCAATAAGAATCTATTCTTGACGCAGTCAGAATCATTTTTCTGTGTGTTGAAAGAAACACATACTATGAGCAAACAAAATGTCATAAGTAATGTACAAAAATCTGCTTCTGCGAGGATCCTAATAAAATTGGCACTAATTATTTGGTCTTGGTTTTACTGTCCTCAACATTTAAGTACTCTAGCAGTAATGGAATTACTTTTCATTTTGGAAATTTTGGAGTGCAAATGTCAAATATTTCACTGGTTTGGATATTCAGCAGATACAACAGTTACAATTGTTTTAGGCAATTTTGACAAAAAACTGTGCAAGGAAATTGGTCTGCAAATTGCCAGAATAAAATTTCACAAACTTTTTGAACTGCAAACAATCCCTCTTCATTCAAAATATGAAAAGAACATCACAATGGTGTGTTTTACCAAATATCAAAAATATGAAACCGTGGTCTCTCAGTCGCATCAGCAGACAATCATAATAGCTGTACTTTTACTTGCATTCCATCATTTTGCTTTTATTTAAATTTAGTCCAGTTTGTTCTAGAGCTTTCTTCCTTTTTTCCTCCCAAGATAAAAAGGTCACAGCAATAGAAAGACAAGAGAACTGGCACATGAGCCTTTCTTTGCACGATCAACATCCAAACCATCGTTTGAGCAAGTCTGTATCTCTGAGTAATTCTGGCATACTGAGAAGACAACCAGGTGTTTTCTGCTTTCAGAATCCCTCTCAGTCTCACAGTTAATCGAAAAATAGGAAAGAAAAAAAAAAAACCAACCTCACTTGCCAGGGACAAGTCTAGATAACTAAATACTTTCAAATTATGATGCTAGTTACCCAGATTAAGAAAAGGCTCATCTGCAGATTTAACAAAATTATTAGCAAATAGCTTCACCATTTGTTCAGGATCATTTACAAACTCATTACCCAGATCCAAGGATAATGTCTTCACTCTGGGCACAGGTCCAAAATGGTCATTAACAACAATATGAAATTGTTGTGCAGAAAAAGATTTATCATTAAAATATGTTATAATACTCAACTCTTACTTTTCAATTGCACATTTTTTATGGAATCCAAATTGTACTTACTTCAGACAAATGATCTTCCACATATGGTTCCTGTGTCACATGCAGTTCTCCTCAATGATGCATGCAATTTTTTTTTTTGGAACATTTTAAAATTTAATTTCTGCCCTTTGTATTTATTGCACGTGGGTTCAGGCTATGGGAAAGCTGCCGATCAAAAGAGAATGCCACACATGCCCCCATGTGCGAGGACCAAGGCTTCCAGCATCTCCAAGACTTGCCAAATAGCACAAATTTTGTAGGTTAGGCTCTGGTTAGGCTCACCTCCAAGTGAGAGTAATGGTCCATAATGAAGTGGAATCAAAGTGAGCAAGAACTGAGCACATTACCTTGGGTTTAAATCACTCTAGCACAGCCTGCACAATTTATTCTAAAGTGCATACAGGGAGATTAAACACCGACATCCTTCTTTTTTGGATTACTGCTGAATTTGAACACATTCCACAGAGTAAAAGTGAGTGAGACCCATTATAAACAAACTTCCTTGATATTCAAGAGGAGACTGTGGCAAGGAAAAAAATAAACAACTCACATGTGGTTGGTAAGTGCTTAAAGTCACACCATGCCACAGCAACTGCAAAGCACTCACTTGGGTACCTTATTTCATCATTTGATGAATAAATTGTAATAGCTCCATATAAACAAGCCATATTAAGGCAATATGCAAACATTTCTAAAGAAGGATGATTTGTTTAGATCCTTTAGTCCTTTTCTGAGTCTGAATCTGGCTGCAACATGGGATTGCTATGTGACAGGCAGCCCGTTGTGGTAGTAAGCTGCTGTTATATTATTATTGTTGGATGAAAAAATAGGCCTCATAATTTATCCTGAACTAGAGTAACAAAGAAGCCCCTAAAATGAAGCATTTCTGTGAAATTAGTTTCCCTAGAATGTGGTCTAAAGTTTCCCAAAAATAAAAGAATATGAAAATATACTTGAAACTTTTTCTGAGAAGATCAGTTGTTTTCTGCAGAAAGACCAAATAACTGTGTTTGCCAAATTTCACCATAGATTTAAATTAAACTTGAAAAATATGAAATAGTGTTTAAAAAGCTTTGTTTGTGAAAGCCTGTGACAGGGCAACACAGTATTATGTTTCCTAGCATAATATAAACTGTATTATGTAGTGTACTGCACCCTAAATATCTATGCATTCAGCATACATATGTATATGGAGCATATACAGTAATGTATATGCTTCATAATATCAATTATCCACAGATGTTCATGGTGTGCTTGATAAATTACCCCATCTCCATGATCCATCAACAATCTGTCTTCTTCATTAATCCCAGGATTGCTAAGGGTGGTGATGGTGTCTAACACCCACACCTTCCTCTGGTGGACAGACACAGACTGGTGGAAAGGAAAGAAGAATGTTCCCTTCAGAAACAAAAACATAAAATACTTGGGTTTAAATGAAAGATTTGACATATGAAACAGTTCATGAGTTTCCAGTGTTTCTTTACTAACACAAGGTTTTTATAGCAGTATTAGCAGAAGCTCATCAGCCATTTAAATTAACATATTTTTACACATATGTTCTTACACATTCCTAACATATGTATAAGAAATCCAGTGTGGAATATGACTTACATTATTAAAAGCCAATATAGAAGCTTACTCTAGAAATATGAAGTGTCCCACTGTGTTCACAAATTAATAAATATTTTCAAGTCACAAGAATAAAGGTAGACCCCAGGCCTACTGAATCAATCATAAGCTCTACATGAATTTAAAAAACTAATAATTTTTCTTTCAATTAATAATGAACATATTTTCCTCAGATGCAGTAATTCACTCATCAGGCTCTGCAATTTTAGTCGTTACCCTTCAGTTCACTAAGGTTACTGTATGAAAAAATTAGAAAAGTGTTATCATTTACTGCTTTTGAGGAATTTTCTAAATTCCTGCACAGTTCTGCTCTTTGCACATTACCTGATAACACAGGTTTAAGGTGATAGTCTTCTTTCCTCATCTTTTTTTTTTTTTTTTTAAGCATTCCTTCTGCATTGTGTTTTCAAACAGAAGTACCCTCCTATGGAGAAATGGGGCTTCATTATTGCTTTCATCCAGTCATTGAAAAGCGATGGAAAGGATTTCTTTTGGAAACATATTCATGGGCTTTGGATCAGATTTTGATTCCTTTCAGTTTTGAAAACAGAATTTTATTGAGTCTTTAAAATAAATTTTTAAACTTAGGAACCTCACAGCACCAAGTAAGCATGAGTGTGTTTCATAAACACTGTGGTCCTAATCCAACACAACACTTCAGAGACCTCATAATTACCTGATGGCTGTATTCAAATTTAAGTGTTTTACTCATGATATTCCAGTCAACTTCTAGAGTGTAAACTAAAAGCTGAGTCAAGTCTCTTTGATATCTGAGCCCTGCTTTAAAGCAGCAAATGGCTACTGCAGCTGGTATTCCAATATTTTCATCAGTCCCAAACTAAAGGTTCTGCCTCCAAGTCAGTGAAACATGCTCAAGCTGATGTCAACTCAAGAAATCAGACCAACTGAAGGAATTCAGATTTCTGAATCTGTTCTTTCATTTTTGCTCTAGAATGACTACTTTCCATGGATTTAATCCTCCATTCCTTGCTGATCATACTTGATAGGTTTCCATTGCTTTTTGACCTGCTGTTAAATTAATGCTGTGAGCTTGAGCCATTACCTTTCTGGTACACTGTGGTCCTTAATGGAGCTATAGACCCTGTAGCATAATCATTTCTTTGGGCATCCCTGCATTCAACAGGGTGTGATACCTCGAACTGCAAAGGCAAAATCGTGTGCATCTTCTCACTGTATCAGGAGGGACTCCCTGGTGCCTCCACTACTTTGTTCATCCCCAGAATGAACTGGTGCACATTGCACCTGCCCTGCCTCATCAGCATTGATGTTAACACACAAAGCTGGATCATAAACATTTATCACCGTCTTCAATTGCCTAAAAATTGGTAGTTTTGCAGAGAAACAAAACATGCCTTTCATGAAAACAGGAGCCTGGAAACGATCCCCAGTTCCTGGCAACATTCAGAACTAGAAAAATAAAAGATCACTGGCCTGTATATCCCTAATCCCACAAATATTTACACACACTCTCCAGTGCTTGTAGTGCACGCAGTCCCAATAAATCCAACAGCACTACTCGTGGCCCTTCGTTCAGCACCAGGGTGAATTTCTCACGTCCTGCAGCCTCTTCCCAGCAGACAGCTAGGCAACCCCGCTCCAAGATCCGATCTCCACCGGGGTGCCAGGCACGCCGGTGTGGGGAGCCTAGAGAGATCACACTCACGAGGGACCCCTGCACGGGCGTGGGGGGCGCAGAGTCAGGACCGTTCTCCTGCCGGGAACACCACGTCCCGCTTGTGCTCCCCCCGGTCACTGACGGGCTCCCTGTAACTCCCGTCCCGGACATCCCCCGCTTCCCAGGGACCCGCAACCCGGGATCCCCGCGGTCCCGCGGGACGGGGTGTGACACCCACGGGGTGCGACACCCCCTGGACCCATCCGCCG
>WEIU01006463.1:153229-169573 GCA_013389925.1 Aegithalos caudatus | reverse complement strand
CCGGTCAGTCCCGGTCCGGGAGCGGGCTGTCCCTGCGTGAGTGTGTGTGTGAGTGTGTCCCGGCATGTGTGCTCTCCCCACAGCACGGTTCCTCTCGGCACCCAACTTTCATCTTCCACTTCGCCGGTGCCCCGATAAGAAGACTTGTGTTTCTCCCTGGTTGATTTATTTTTTTGCCAGCGTTTTGCGATGATCTTGGTGTTGCTTCTAAACATCTGGCAGTGATTAGGTGCCAGTAGAAGCTTAACTGGCTTGTGAAATGTATTTGGTGTATTTCTCCTCTACATCCACCGACTGGAAAATTTTTGGTCTTTGCTTTGCATCTGTTCAAACTGAAACTTTGTTTCTTTTCCTCCCTTCCTTCTCTTTTTGTTTTAAATGGGTGGCACATTTGACCCTGTCCTACATAGCTGTGACTGAGAGGTATCACAAGCTTTAAAATGAAATAAAGAAGCAAATCGCCAAATTGCTCTGTAACCTACTAAAGATATATGGGGGGGGGTGGGGGGGGGGGGGGGGCGGTGTGCAAGAAAGCATTCTGTTTATGGAAATTGATAGCCTTACAGCAAAAGGCAGCTTTACACACTGGGGAATACTTACAATGAAAACATCAAAGGACATTATGGAGAGTTTAGGAGTTAGTTGGGACTTTGTGAGAGCTGAATCCAGTTTTTCTTCAGAGGCAAAAATAAGCTTAAGGAAAAGACATACATATATGAAAATTGCTTTTGGGCAACACCGTGCCTGTTCTTGGACTGTAGAGTTTTATTCCAGATGCCAGGAGGCCAGTAAACATCATGATAGTTACACTGAGTTTCCAGAGTCTAGGACACCAAGTGATGTGATTATTTATTCACTTGCCAGAGCAGCTGCCTGAAGGAAGGAAAAACTTTTGGGGGCATTTATTTTGAAAGCCCACACACACACCTATTTAAGTTACTTCTGGCACTGTGGCATGGTGTCTCTCCAGGGCCATGCAACATATTAAAAATAATGTATCTACAATATTCTTTGTTTATAGGCTGCTCATGCCAAAAATTTTGTCGTTAGCTTGTCATTATCAGCATAAGTGTGAGAGGCAGGAACAAACCAAAGCAATGGGGATCTGATAGTAGGTAGAAAAAACCTGTGCCTGTTACCACTGAAAGCCTTACATTCCATTCTTTGGGGTTCTGGGGAGAGGTGGGATGCAAAGGACCAAGGATGGGAATAGCATATAATGCAACTTTGTCTCCTTCCATTCTGCTTCCACTGCTCTTTGCAAAGCAGAACAGTGGCATTCAAAGGGAAGATGTAATTCCTGCTCCTGGGAGCACTCGCTGGTGCCCCACACTCCATCAAGAGGGAGTGCTAGTCCTTACCATTTGGCTTCCCTAAGAGTGATCACAGCCATCTTATTTCTTTCCCCCAGAGAGTTACAAAAATCAGTAATAAAACATTCAAAGAAGAACACTTGAATGACTGTGCCAATAACAAAAGAAAGGCGTCAAACAAATCCACATCAAGTGCTTTTGCTGGTGTTAGAGAAGTCAGAGAGTCAAACCAATTTTTGACTTAGTGATTTCCTTTTCTGGGTATGGACTTGGCTTTTCATATTTTCTCTTTAAACTTGATGGTAGTGATAATTGAAGAACTATATAACTTGGTATAGTTACACATTTTTCTCAATAAAAACAAAAAGATCTGTTGATTGCAGCTGTCTCTGTATCTACCCTCTCTAGAGAATGGAGGAATATCTAAATAATTACATCACTAAATATCTGTAAGGAATAAATTATATTTCCCATTGCTGCTATTTGTAATGTGTTATGTTTTAAATCAGTAAAACAAATTGAAGTTTATGTTCAATATGCTGGCAGTTTTATTTTCAGCAAACAACACTGAGCTCACAAACTTTGTCATGTTTTTTAGTAATGATTCATGTGATTTATATAGGGATTTGACTGCTTTAGGGTCAGATTTATCTTTATCAAATGATACTTCTAAGTTATAGTTATTTATTGGGTTATGAAGGAGCACTCGTTGCCTGGGAAACAAATGAAAACAGCTTCCTCATAGTCAAACACCACCACATGTTCGAAAACATTGGCCCTAATTTAAGACAGGGACAAGCATCATTAAAACTGAGAGCTTTTTCCCATATAGCTGCAATATATTTTGTAATTACTACTTTAAACCCTATCTGTAGTCACTACTGTCATGGCAGTGCTGGTGATAAGTATTTTCCTCTGAAATATGGATACTGTTTGGATAACCACTTAATACTAATGCCCAAAATCGGGCAATGACAAAGTCAAGGTGGTAATTTTGGGACTATTGCTCCAGGATGATGGAGAAACTCTTGATTACTGATGCTCAGAGTAGCTTAGCTGCCTCTTTTCATTCCTCTCCCACTGTCTTCTCCTCCTTCCTCTCTGCCATCACAAGCACCTTGCTATGTGCCACTTATATGGTGCTGGAGGAGAAATCATCTGGGATCCTGTGCTTGAGAGCTGGAATGCGACCAAATATTCTGTCTTGTGCTGTTCCTCGTCTTTGATAAAAAAAATGCACAGGGCAAAAACAGGAATGTCCGTGGTTCTACTGGAACAGTGAAGCCCACAGTGCCTGGGAGCAGCCTGGCCTGAACCCCTGCCTTTCTTAGCCTCGACCCCTTCACCTAAATGACAGCTCAGTGTGCTCCATGCACAGTTCACAGGAGATAAGAGTGCTCTCATAGGATATGCCAGTTCAGTTTACCCCAAGTTTGCCTCACACAGTGAACTTTATCAGACAATTAATTAACATATCAGCCTGTATTGCTAAAATTGTCCCTTCTGTGGGACTTACAGCATGGAGGTAATTTGCAAATAACGCCTACAACAGCAAAAGCTGACCGTGCATGCAAGTTCAGTTCTTTCTTGACTATCTTGAAAAGTCTTAAATAATCTATTTATATGATGTTTACCTTCTAGACAGGTTTTGTCTTTCTCTCTGTTTTGATGCCACTGCCAATTTTAAAGAATAAATAAATAAAAGTTTAAAAAATCCCCAATTAAAAATTTTGTAACACTGCAGAAAAGTCTCTCTCTCTCTCTGTCTCTCTCTGTCCTTTGTGTGCACAAAATCAAATGAACAGTCATCTGCAAGTAGGTCTTTCCTGGACAGAAACTTCAAAACAAGAATTAAAAAAAAATCCAGTTCAGAGCACTTTGCAGAGGCCAGAAAGCATCTGAAGACCAAGGATTAGAAGTGGAGTGATCCAGTAACCTTTCCTTAGTCCATTTATAAAAGAGGTTATATGAATATAGTGCCATAAACGTGAAACATATGCAGGAGGTCTGAGTGGTGTGTGTTGGACATGTCACAGGACCCTACAGCAGAAGTTCAAAGGCACAAGCAGTTATAATAAATGTGTGATAAAACACAGAACAAATCCTGAGCAATGCTACTATACAGTTGGTGTGTGTCCTGAATTGATTGGTAGCACAAAAGATTTTAAACATATGGATGAGAAAGATGCAAGTGTGTGTCAAAGCATGTTCTTATTAACAATACAGAGGAAAACAGAGCTATGAAATTATAAGAGAAATCTGTTATTGCGCAGATAGAAATATTACTATACAGCCTCAAAGGATATTGAGCAGAATTAGTGTATAAACTATTTATGACATGAGCATTTTCAGAACTTTTAATTGTTCGTTACTGATTCAATTCTACTTTTCCTGGCCACACAGGACTAGAAATAGCATGGACAAATTTATCCCTATGAAGAAGAGTTGTTTAAAGTCTGCTGTGACTCCTTCTTCTCTTACTTTGGATAACGTAGATTCATTTTAGACTGATTTTGCTACAGCTGAGGGCTGAACAGAGCCCTTTTTTTGTCACTACCGCTAAACAGTTTACTTAGATCCACATTGAAAGACTGCTGTGCCCAGCCAGAGGTTCAGACACTTCTGCCTGCAAGGATAAGGAGGGAAAGGTAATCTTGCAGAGAGATAGAGCTGATCAGGCCTTGCAAAGATAAAACAGAGTAAAATAAAGACAGCTAAGAGAAATGTCAAGCATGAAAGTAGCTCAGTACTGCTAAGGATGCAAACCCAGTTATCTTCAGCTTTACAAAACCTTCCTTATCCTGAGGTTCTGTATGTCAGAACAGAGAATCTCTCCTTCCAGCCCTCCCCCTTGGAAAGCAAAATAAAGACGCTTTTTACAAGGCATGGAAAGTGAACCTGATCCTCCTCATAATGTGAGTGTGGTCTGTGCTAGTGGGGGAGCAACCTAAGATGAATTGTCTTTGGAGTTTGACCACTTCCACCTAAAACTACAATCCCTTTTGGTGCATAAATTTGAGGTGCAGACTGAGACATCACTGGGGAACAAAGTGAACGAGTTATGGGAGGTAATAGAGACGTGTTGTTAGGAATGTGTATGCCATTTTAATACTGCTGTTAATTGCCTCCCCTGACATACAGACAGGGAGGCATGATTTTTCAGTGCACTAATGAGAACATATCTGTTTGCTCTTAAATCATTATTCTGAAATACGATATGATTTAAACTTTTAACCTCTAAGGCTGATCCTCCACACCATGCAGCTGCTCCTGACCCCGGTACGGTAATGATGTTCTATGGCTAAAAAGTTTTGTTCAAAACCCCCTATTTACTGTCTTCATTTTGTGCCTAAAAAGCAAAACTAGTGTGATTCCTCTTATAACTCTAAATTTCACAATCTTCTGTCTTTTTTGTGTGTGTTCTTAATATAAGTGCTCACATTTTTGGGGCACAGCAGTAGGGGAATAGATGAAGACCAAGATATTAAAGTGCACCCATTTGTCATGATTATTTGGTTTGTTTTATGCATGTGTTAGGTGATGGGAGACACCATCCAAGCTCTAGGATAGTACTAAGGGAGGATCTCTGATCTCTGAGGACATTGCCTCCTTCAGTCACTAAAATAAGCAGATAAATTCCCAGATCGACAGTCTCAGTTGGACAGAGCTGAGGAAGAGCTTCAGTTTTGTTGCCAGAATCCAAGCTCAAACAACATCCCAAAGGATGCTTTGGGATGCAGGGAGGTGGGGTCTCTTCCAGGACTGCCTCAGCTGAACCTCTGCCATGGCTGCCTTAAAGACCAGGTACTCTGCAAGTGCATAATCCATATAATCCCTGTCCACGGGAGTTTGCTGCATGACAAGCCAGACAAAAGAAGGGTGGATAACATGGGCACAACACGACCAACAGCAGTGACTGTTAGTGTGACATGCCAGCTTGGGATCCTGTCAATCAGGAACTGCTTTAAGTGTGGGGTAGGATTTTGTGATGGAGGGTGTGGTAATCAAAATAGAAGCAGAGAGAAAGACTTGACTATGAAAAGGACCTATAATGAAAAAGTAGTGGAGAAAGGCAGAACAGGAGGACAAGTGAAATAAAGCATCTGTGAAGAGAGAGGGGAATGAGCAGCCCATTTGCACAAGCAGGAGACTGTCCAGAATAAAAGCTATGAAAACCAGTGGAAACCAATTAGACTGATGAAGTCATCAACATCTGAAGGCCACAGCTGCTTGCTGTGCTTCTGCTGGCTCTATTTCACCTCTAGGTCAGCAGTTTGAATATAGACCCAGTTAACAGTGAGCAGAAATGCATATAAATCTGGTGGCAGCTCAAAAAGCTTTTGAAATGTGATATGAGAAAGATATTGGTGCCGCTGTTCCTGTCTGCCTGAACAGTTGTTAATATTACAGAAACCTCACAAGTGGACGAGTTTTGCCTTTCAGTGAAAGTGCTGAGATGGAGAGAGCAGGCAGAAGCAGCTTTTTTACCCTGCAAGCAGTCTCTCATGAAGTAGATGCACTTGTTACACATTCTGAGCAGAGTTCTTCATCCATGCCGATTCATGGGTTACAGAGTGGAATATTGTGATTTTCAGCTGCTGGGTACAGCTTCTTTCTAAATGGTACAAGTATAAATTGCTCCTTGATAATATTAGAATGGTTTTTACAGAGTTGCACTGGGATATAGCTCTATAGTTCCCATTAAGTCAGTAGGAAAGGCCAGGTTCTAAGCATTAAAGCCCTTTAAGAGAGAGATTTATTTTAGAGGAAACTCTTACACTGGATGTCATTTTTACTACAAATTCATCTTAATTACAGTCTGAGTTCCCAGCCTGGCACTTAGGGGAAAGCTCTAAAGTACTGTAATTTGAGTTTTCAGGGGGTTATAAAGGAAATTCTAAAATCTGAGCTGAAACCTGGCATGACAATTTTCAGCCCAGATGCCTCATTCTCTCCTGGAATAGATTTTCCCAGATTTTGAAATGCAAAGTAGAATATTGGCTTGTTTTCTTTATTTAAGACTTCAGATGAGGTCTTTAAACAAGCACTTTGTATCCATGTTTGCAGCACACAAGTGTTCTTGAAATTATTGGATACCACGTGTCTGCAGGCACCATATGACCCAGCATCTCTAATGGTTCTGAGGTCTTGTTTGCCTCGTTAGTTAATTAGGTTTAAATGGCTGAGCAAGGTGTACTGTTAAAAGGAGACAGCTGGACAAGTACATGAGCAGTTTTCTTTAACACCTTCCATATGCCAACAATGACACCCATGAAAGGAAAGGGCTAAAATGGAAACAACTTCCCTAAAATCACCTTGCACCAAAGGCTCCTCAGATCTGGTGCCGTGGTTTTATGCCCTGTATTGTCTCAGGGGCAGATTTAGCATCCATTTTGGCTCCAGGCCAGCTTTTTCTTACTTGACCTCAGAATGACTCGTAAGTGATCCATGATTAATTTATTTAAGATTTAAGAACAAGAACAAGAAATTAAACAGTTCTACTCCACAGATTTGCTTTGCCACTAGCAAATTAATCAAATGAGACTCTAATTTGTTTTAGATTAAATGAATTCCCTCTGTTACCTGCATTAATCCCCAGCTGAACTGCCTTTTCATGATTCACACTCCCTTGAAGCATTGTAGTGTAACTTATTTAACTCTACAACTATATTTACTAGAGGTGTTGCAGTAATAGCTTATAACTGGAGGGCAAGTGGAATTTGGCATTGGTACTCAATGGGGCATGGATATTGCCAAAATATCTCAAAGCTTTTTTTTTTTTTTTCCCTTTCACATTTTTGACCAGAATTCTTGCTTTGCACTGACTCCCTAAAGTGCTTGATGTATTGCTGTTCAGCCACAGTGAGACAGTGATTTGTAGCAGTTTGCTGTAACCTCCCCATGACAATCTGTTCTAGCAGCCAAGGAAACTCTTGTAAACCCAATAAAACACCCTGGTGGCCCTTCCCTTACAAAAATACAATTAAATACATTTAAATAATTAATTTAAGTACAACTGGTTGCTCACATATGTTTCTGTTCTGCCCAAAGTTCACCTTTTTTTATGGATCTTCCTGCTGCCAGAGTTCTGTATAAGTCAGTGGAATAAGAGACCAGCATTTCATGTTTCTTCATCTTTCTTATTCTGGATTCCCTATCTTTTGGTTCACAGCTGAGAGCTCAGTTGAGTGTATTATAACTGAGTTAGGGTTGATCTTCCCTGTACAAAAGAGTTAATTCTTGTGGTCAGGACATAACAACAAATTCTCCTTGATTGTCTGCTTCGAGGAGGAGTCTGCCCTTCATATTTTTCACCCATGAAAATAAGCCTTGCCTGCATTTTAATTCATGTGTGTGCAACAGAAATACTGCATTCATTCCTGTCCTCTTTGTAACTGAGAAGGACTGGATTTAAACTAAAGAAAAATATTTCTAACTTAAGGCTTTCACAATGTCAGACAAGCCCCTCCTATACTAGTTGCAGCCTCACTCAAGTATGGCCACCACTGATGTGAAAAAGCAGGATTTCTGTTTCTAAGATCAGTCACTGGTGCCTAAAACTCACAAATTTCTGCCACAACGATTTCTGACACTGCCTTTAAAAGCATAAGTCATTAAAACCTACTGGAGGTGTTCATAGTATTTACCTTTTTACTTAGGTGTGTATTTTCTTAACCTCTGTAATTCATAACAGATCACATTTTCATAGTTTTCACTAGAAAAGCTGTTACCTTTTCAATGAAAACTTAGGTTCTCCTGTATTTTGCTGATTTGAAGATATCAGGAAGCTTTGAGATTTTTGTAGAACTTGTGACAAAATTTTAATATTTCCAGTACTGGAATGGGGAGCTGAGGATCAAGTTTCTGCTGCCTCCAATGAGGACAATAGTGCCCAACAGGCATGGGAGGAGCAGGCTGGGTACAGGACTTTGCCTTGGGACTTAAACTTTTGGGCTTGTTTGTCAACTTAATTTTTAATAGTTTAAACATAGTCTTCTTCTGAAGTAGGACTTTCAACCCATTTTAGTCTCTTTCCAAAGTGCTGTAATTTCTGAATGTTTAGTCTAAGCTTGCTTCATTAATTTCTTCCATCTTTATTTTCCATAAACTTGTTACATTACAGTGAATATTGTAAAGTACTATATTTGCACATGATTTCAGCAAAGTTGCAGTTGTGACTGAAAGAACATTGAGCTTTTTGCCTGTTAAATAATTTTCATAGACTTCCCCTAAAATTACATTGATTGCCCCTAGCAAGATCAACTTGCAGAGATGATGTTTGAGATTTTAGTGATCAGGGAGATGAGTCACCACTTGACATCTCGACTTCTTGGTTTCAAATATCACAAGTGCTCTTCAAAACTAGGAGGTGAATGAATAATTATAATGTTTTCAAAGCTTAAGGAAAAAAACCCATCTCTAGAATGAATAACATGCAGCATTGCAAATACTGAAAAGCATATATATTTAAAAGTATATGTGTGTATAGAAATGTATAAAATGTACATATATAAACATGCTGCATGTACCAAAATGGACAAAGAAACAGAAATGTGATTAAAGTTGTAAAAGCCAATGCTGTTGGTCTAAGTATGAGAAAAAAAGAAAACTAGGGACGGGGCTGTCAGCCTGGGAGGAAGGTCTTGGAACAGTGGTGTGGAACGAAGTTGCATGATTTAAAAGTGGCCTGGCTGTATACATCAGATACGGGTCAGATAAGCCAGGTTACACTCCTGAGAAACAAAGGAGGCAATTGTGTTGCAGCCTGATAGCAGGAGAGGGGAGGAAACTAAGGTCTCTGGAGCTTTTATCTTATTTTGTGCAGCATTTTATCTTTTGTGCAACAGGGAAGGATCTTCCTGAGTAGCTCATTGCTGTGCTGAGAAGTTGGTTGCTGACCGTTTATGGTTTATTAGTATTTGTCGTGTTTAGTTGGGGGGCCTTGTCTTCAGATAACATTTGGGACAACTGTGAAGGTTTGTTTGGTTTGTTTTTTTAAAGGTTTCTTTCGGTCTTCAAAACCAGGATGTGTTTGTTTTGCCTAAGGAGCATCCACTGGCTCTTCCACTTCTTAAATGCACATCTGAATTGGGGGTCTAGCTAAAGATATGGACAGGACAGTAAGAAAAATGTCTTATCTTGTGAAGAATATGTTTTTAGCTGTTTAATCAATAATGCTCTCTGAGTAGTGGGTGATGTTCTGCAAAATAATACATTTCATGGACCCTGCTGCTGCTTCAGGCAAAGTCTCCTTCAGGTTTGTGTGTGTGGCACCTCACAGGTCAGAAGGAAAAACAAGTCAGAGTTCCTGCTGGAGACATGCACGCAAATCATTTAGGCTTTGTTGAGCCTGGATGCAGACTGTATCTTTACCTTTGAATTCATCCCCCCAAGGCTCTGTGCTGTCCCAAGTTAGCTGTGGCACCAGTTAGCCCAGTTTCATGATGCAGAGCAGCCCAATCATGTGCAGTAAGTCTGTTGGCAGAAAAGGTCCAACTAAACACAGACCACTCACTCCATCACACATGTTTATCTGCTTTGAGCTAGCTTTTCCTTCACCAGTCATTAAATGTTCCCTCTGGGAAATACAGAAGAGGGAGGAGAACAGCCAGGGCTGTGCTGCCCTCCCAGCAGTTGATGCAGAGGCTGGTGCTGGTGACGAGGCAGAGCTTTTGCCTCTCCTGACTCAGCAGAATGAGAGGTTGTCTTGGTGGAAGGAGGCTGAACACATGAACACAAACTTTTTTTTTTTTTTTTAGGTCATGAGTGTATTTTTTTTTTTTGCTGATGCCAGCCTTTTCCTTTGCTGACGGAAGGAAATTGAGAGAAATTTAGCTTCTGACAAGATAATCTTGTGATTATTAGCATATTACTGCTTGCTTACTGTAAAGATGAGAACAAAAGGCATGATGGAATCATCAAATGATAGAATATCCTGAGTTGGAAGGGATCCTCAAGGATCATCAAATCCAAATCCAGTCCCTGCACAGGCCAGACCCAAGAATCACACCGTGTATCTGAGAGCATTATCCTAACACTTCTTGAACTCAGGCAGGCTGGTGCTGGGTTCAAGAGGAGCCTGATATTCTTCCCTGGGGAGTCTGACATTCTCCTAACAGCCAACCTAAACCTCCCCACAACTTCTATTCCCTCCAGTCCTATCATCAGTGTTTGCCCCTCCACTTCCCCTCACGAGGAAGTTACAGACTCTCATGAGGTATCCCCCCAGTCTCCTCCTCTCCAGGCTGAACAAACCAAATGACCTTAGCCACTCTTCATATGGCTTCCCCTCTAGATCTTTCACAATCTTCACCCATCTCAGTTTTCATTTTTCTCATCAGAGTTTATCAGTTCTGTTTCCCATGTTTTATTGGATCTGACATTTTCAGGTCAAGCTAGTGTGCATGAGAGGTGGTGGATGGATGGATGGATGGATGGAGGGATGGATGGATGGATGGATGGATGGGTGGATGGGTGAATGGGTGGATGGACAACCATTCCCTCTGACTCCTGTGGTCTGGAAAAGCTTGACCTAGTGGCACGCATTGTGATGAGGGATATATCTGCTCCAGTCTGCACTTAGCTGGCCAAACAGGCCCCAGGATGGATGCCAGGGGATAAATCTGCAGTTTGTAGTCCAGAGTTCTGCTGTGGATTCTCATTGGGAGAAAAGCCCTGAACTACTTTCTGCACTTGGAGACAGAGATGGGATAGGAGCAGCAGAGGGGAAGAGCAGTAGCAGTAGTCTAACAAACCAAGTAAAGTTACATTAATTCATGAACCTGTAAAAACTTCTTCTCATCTTTTTCCAGTGGTAGTAGTAATAATCTGCTGCTGTGTCTTTCTTTCTCTAGACGACTTTGCAGAGGAGGAGGAGGTGCAGTCCTTCGGCTACAAGAGGTTTGGTAAGTGACAGCAGTCTTTCAGCTTGCTTTTTTCATAGTGCTTGGGGTAAATCAAACACTTGCTAGGAAAAACTTCCTTGCAGGAGGATCAAAACATACAGGTACAGTCCCATCATCCACATCCAGTGTCCTCCCAGAGGAAGCTGTGATGTTTAGACTTGGTTTATTTTCTTGGTGAACATAAGGCTTCTGAAATAGTTCTTTCATGAGGAAATTAAAGGCCATACCTGATGAGAAATCAAAGTTCTGGCTGTGGAAAAAAAGGGGCAAATGCCTCCTACATGTGCTCTGCCCAGCTGGGCATTGCTTCAGCCCCCAGGCTGATGTGCAGCAGAGTTTGTAGGCTTTCTCCAGAGTGGTTTCATGGAATCTCCTGTAGACTTGCAGAAGTTGTACTGGCAGGTGAGCCACAACATAGGAGGTGCACTCCTCTCAAAGGATAAGGAAATGTATACAGTACGAATTGCATTCTGACATCAAAAATTATTAAAATGAGGTAGCTCACTTTCCTCTTTTTTTGGTTTGTTCACCCAGAATGGCCTTCTCATGTGAGGAGTGCCACACATGGTGCCACGCATCTGTGCACAGGGGTTAGCAGCCTTCAAGGCCCCTGTTTCCAAGGATCTTGTGATCTCTTTCTGTTGGGAAAACATTTCAGTCTCTGCAGTCAGCAGTTTCACCCAGGGCAGGAGAATGCCTGTCCCTGTGGCAAGGGGAAGGTGACATGGTAGCTTCTGATCTCCCACAGTGCCAGCTCTGTCTTGGAGCAGCCAGAGGGGCTCATCTTCAAAGCTGCTGGTGCCTTTTCACCTGTGGGCCATCAGAATAATAGTTCACCTCATTTTTTCTGTCCTGGGAAAGTGGCTGCAGCAAGAGTCACTTTCAATGACCCCAGCTGGCAAGTGGATAGGACAGCCAGGCTGAAAACAAAAATGAAAAATAAGTCAAAATTCCTTCCATGCCAAAAGGAGCAGGGGGAGACAGTGTACAGAGATGTGGAGTTTGGGAGGTGGTGATCACATTCGCATGACCTTTTCTTCCCCCTGAACTACTCCACTGCTCCCTGCTGTTGAGCTTTATTTTGGATAGATTAGCCAACCACAGAGCCAGCATCTGTGGCTTGGAAAGTCCTCCATAAGGCTGCACACAGGGTTTTTCCCTTTTTTGTTTTTTGTTTTTTGTTTTCCTTCTGTTTGTTTCCTTTTATTGTTGTTGTTCTGGATTAAGCCCTGGAATAGCAAAAAAGCAAAACAAATCTTGAGAAATAGGAAGAAATGCTAAGTATTCATTTCTGTCACCTCCAAATAACTAAAAAATACTCGTATTCATTAACAGCTATAAAAATATGTTCCCTTGGTGTTACCCTCTAGCTGGCTATCCCTGGTCAGCACTCTCTTGCAGTGGACAAGATTTTACTCAGGAGCGGGTACTCCATTATCCTTACTGTCCCAATACTAAGTGTGTTGTGATGTGATGGGATTTTTCCTACTAACTTGCTGTCATTTCTTTTTTTCTTTCTCCTGGATATTGTGATGCTGCTAAGGTGAGTTATTTCTCCACTTAGAATTACAAGACCATTTCCAGAAATTCTTATGCTGTTGCGCTTGGTGGGGCAGCATGGAGGGAAGAGAGGACTGGCAGCCTGGAAGTGATAGGAGGAGATTTCACCATAAGAGGAGGGGGTCACGGTAGTTCCACCCTTAGGAACCAACCATAACTGCCTTATGCCTCAGGAAAATAACATTGCTGTGGTCAGGGAGGTATCCCAAATATCTGCAGTACAGAACAGAAGAACCTTGACTAAAAGGGGAATGGGATCATGAAGCCATAACGTTGGCACTGATGAGAGCTGTGTAATTCAGTAGGGTCCCAATCCAAGGAGCCTTCTTTGTCTATTTTGGAGGCCAAATTCCTCCCATACCCTCATCATCTTTCCCAGCATAATGGGGCAGCTTAGGGAGGAGCTAGGCTGGCCTGGTTTCCACACATCCCTGCACCGTGCTGTTTTGACTGCAGGTGCTCATGCATTTGTGTCCCTTAAAGGGTTTATTTCTCCTTCTTCTGAAAACCTGACTCAGTGTGTTCCACCTCTACAGTCTCTGCTGTATTTCCAGGCAGCTTCTGAACAGCCTCTGTCGAGAGAGGGAGCCTTGTGCCTTTAGCAGTGTTGGCTTCTTCCTCACCTGACACTGGGCTCCTCCAGACAGAAAGGTGATCTGCACAACTTTTAAAGACTCCAAACTCAGTGGACAGCTGGGTCAGTATTTCAAGTGAAGCACCAGAGGTTGCTCTTGGGGTCAAAATGCAGCTGAGCTCCTGCCTGATCAGTAGGAAATGTTATGTCTGCTATCTTTTGGTGTTCCCTCTTGAGTCTGTGTCCTTCCTTGTAAAATAAGGGGAAATCCCAAGGCAAGAGGCAAGTTTTATTACAGAAACCTTGATAAAAGGTAATTTTGAAAGAAGTCCTGTTTGTCTGCTGGCTGGCACTGTAGAAATGCCAGCACTGTTCCTGTACAGTCTATTGGTGTGGACAGGGATAAAAACAGCAATAGGGTTTTTGTTTCAGGAGTCGTAGTGCAAGAGCAGTTGTGTTAATATACTGTGATTGGAGAAGTCCCTGGATGATCCATGGACATGAGACATGGTAGGTGGACCATGAGTCAAGTACCATTTGGAATTGAGAGGTCTTGTATAGAGCAAAATGTTCCCTGACAGGCAGAAGGCTAAAGTATAACTGGTTTGTAAAAAACGTGGCTAGCAGTCAGTCACTGCTGGCAGCTGGGAACATGTGTTGGTCAGCATTTGGCAGGCAAAACTTTGATCAAGCTACTTTCCTAGAGTTCAGCTGAGGAGGTTATTATTAGCTGCCTTGTTGCTGGAGCCTGTAGTTTGGTTCAAGGAAGGAAGAGACCAGCAGAAGGAGGAAAGGAGAGAGGCATTCTCCAGCAGTTCTCATTTTGGAGAAGAAGTTTCTGAAAAGAGGGCTGAATACGCAGTCTTGCATCACTTCCCCTTTTGCTGAATCATGCTGTCCTTCCTTCTCAAATAAGTTAATTTCTGATAATTTGTCAAACTACTGTATTTTTTAGTCAATAGAACATTAACTGGTCATAGTAAGCCAAACATACTAAGCATAACACACTAACATATTAAAGAACAATGAATACAGATGCAGACTAGTCCTAGGAAAACACACATCAGATTTTTTCTCCTTTGAGCTTGGGACAGATTTGCTGCAGGGAGTCAGTAAGGAAAACAGTCTTTCCAGCTCACTGATGCTGTTTACTTCTTTTCAATGGATGCTACAGATGTGCAGGGATGCTGCCAGAAGTTGCTCAGCTGCAATGCCTCCAGATTGCTGCACTGAAAAAGTGAGGAAATGTGTTTCTTATCCCAGTTACTTCATCTTCAACCCCATTTCTCAGGCTGTTTTAAAGTTATCTGCTCCAGATGGCAAGCTAAGCCTCTCCACTGGTTTTCCTCTACCAGATTGCCACCAATATTAACTCTTTCATCAATCAATGTCACTGGTTTGGACCACCTCACGCACAACTCACTTTGGGAAAGAATAAATGAGGAAAGGGCAAAACTTCCTTTCCAGTATGATACACTTTGGGGATGCTAAATCTCAGGCATTAGAGCTAAGACTAGTTTCTAGATGGTAGACAAAAAGGTGAGATCTCTTTCTGTCAGGATTTGACCCTTTCCTCTGCGATTCGGGCTCTGGGCATCTCCACAGGCAAGGGAATTGAAGGGATCAAATGGACTCCAAGGTAGAAGATCTGATCTTCCTAACTCATGGCATTCTGAAGTAATAGATGTAGATTTCATTCTGCATTTTGTTTCCTTATGTTAATGTTTAAGAACTTAAGACCTGTGCTTTAATAAATAGAGCCTTTTAAGTAGAAAATTCCTGTTAAATTACTGATTGCATAATTCAAAGCCACAGTACAATATGGAATTGCTGAAAGCAGAGAAGATGGTCTTTGAACTATTGCAAAGCACATTTGTAGTGTTTTAGAAAACAGACTTCAAAGAAATGAGCTGAAAGCCTTGCTGATGAAGAGAAGCTTCCCAAGGAATCAGAAGATAGGACCAGTACACTATAGATAAGTGGAAGACTAAACAGCTTGTGTAAGATAATTACCCTTTGCCCTTGGCAAACACAGCCAGAATTGCAGACTGTGAGCCTGTTCTCCACAGAAACACCCATCTTGGTCACCTCCATGCTCTAGATAGTGAGTCAGGATCCTCCTCACCCTCACCTCCCCTCTTCCATGGTGAGCTGTCAGTAGGGGACAGTCTCTCATGTTCCCAAGGAAGTCCAGTGCACACTAAGGCACTGATCCTCCAGCCTTCTCCACACCCCTTAGGTCAAGAGCTGACAGGGAAGGAGGGATAAAAGTTACCAGGGGGCCCTCTCAAGTAAGGCTGGTACTTCTTCAGGTACCTTTTGTAGGGTATATAGGATATGACTGGATCAGGATACCTTTTCCATACAGTTACAACAGTCTAGCTCGTGTAAGAATCAAGCCTAGGAATTTGTGCACCAGGAATGAATGAATCATCCTGCCATGCAGTAATGAAATCTGCTATACTAAAAAAAGGTGAGGGGGAAAGAAACTGGTTTAAAAACATATTAATAAAATAGGGTGGGTTTTTTTCCCTGATGAGTGGCTTGGGAACAGATGAACAAGATCCATTTAACTGTTTCCTCACCACGCACTTTTCATAGTATTTTGTACAGCAAGAAGTTATATATTATTTCTTCACATCTGAGAAAATATGACTAGGTAGTTTTAGGAGCGTACAGCTGATAAAAGCGTTGTGAATGGGTTACAGCAAAAATAAGCTTTAAGATACAAAGCTTTTTCTGAAAAAGGTTTTTAAAAATACAGAGGAGTTGGTGCATATAAACCATTCAAACATGATCAAAATTAATGGCTCAGAATTTTGCAATAATTCAGGAATAGCATTTATTCATTAGCATTGCACAGATGGAATAATTTTAGTCCTTGTCTCTGAATAAATCCAGGCTATTGTTCATATTTCTAATAACAAGCACCAAAAAAATGTCTGGCATCAGCCTGGTGCTGTGCTATATCCACACAAACCTTAAACCCCTA